>CM070478.1:39581845-39603019 GCA_036324585.1 Champsocephalus esox
GCCCCGCCCCCCAAAAAGTCGGCCAATTTGAAATATGTGCGTTTTTCAGCCATTTTACGCACGTTCTTGCTAACTCCTACTAGGGGAATGATCGGAAAAATTCCAATGCATGACAGGTTCAGCCCCTATCCCATATGATACTTAATTGTGGAGCACATTTTTGAAAAATTACTCGTGGAGGTCGTAAGCTAACAGCGAATACACCATTTTTGACGATTTACATGTCGCAAATTACTCCAAACCACTCGGATATAATTATTCCGATATTCACGAAACGCTGTATACATATTGCTATTATGATTGCACACATATTTCAAATTGCCTTCCATTAGCTCCGCCCCCCAGAAAGTTGGCCATTTTTAAAAATGTGCGTTTTTCAGCCATTTTACGCACGTTCTTGCGAACTCCTCCTAGGGGAATGATCAGAAAAATTCCAATGCAGGACAGGTTTAGCCCCTATCCCATATGATACTTAATTAAGGAGCACATTTTTGAATAATTACTCGTGGAGGTCGTAAGCTAACAGCGAATATACCATTTTTGACGATTTACATGTCGCAAATTACTTTAAACTACTCGGATATAGTTATTCCGATATTCAGGAATCGCTGTATACTTATTGCTATTATGATTTCACACATATTTCAAATTGCCTTCTATTAGCTCCGCCCCCCAGAAAGTCGGCCATTTGGAAAAATGTACGTTTTTCAGCCATTTTACGCACGTTCTTGCGAACTCCTACGAGGGGAATGATCGGAGAAATTCCAATGCAGGACAGGTTTAGCCCCTATCCCATACGATACTTAATTGAGGAGCACATTTTTGAAAAATTACTCGTGGAGGTCGTAAGCTAACAGCGAATACACCATTTTTGACGATTTACATGTCACAAATTCATCCAAACTACTACATTTCCATTTTTGGAAACCTTTACAAAGTAGCACCTTAACTCCGAATGACCTGACATTTTGCCCACTTATTCGGGTGGACCTACTCTACATATTATGTCATGGAACCCCAAAGCTCCAACTTCTTCATTTTTTTTAAATTACCATAATGTTAAAAACAGTGAAATATTACCTTAAATTTCCATGTTTTCTTTTTCAACGCCAAACTTAGTATATAGCATCAGTGGAGGGTCAGACACATTACTGTAGAAAATGAGCATGTTCAGTCGATAAATATGCCCGTCATTAATCTAAATGCTCATCACTGCTGTCACTTCAGCCTTACATACTTTTACTTATAATTAAAAAATTACATCTGTGTGCCATGTAGTACTTGTCATTTTGCATAATACTGTATATACTTATTACATTGCTGTTAACATTGTCTTTTTTTAAATACTGTCTACACTTAATCTACAACTTCTCTCATATCATTGAATCTACATTATGGTTGTTTATATTTATCTGTTATCTTGCACTTCTTTGCGTCTTAGGTTTACATTTAAATGTTTGCTGTGACGGACTGCGGAGCTGAGCAAAACACACACTAACAGTTAGACCAAACACACTTCGCTATTCCATCTACCTCTGGAGCTAGCTAAACTAGTTATAAATATGTTTATTCTTCACTGTCGGCATATCGCTAACTGGTTGATGCAGGAAAAATGGTACCAACAGAACTGGCGCACATGCCTAAGATTTCCTGGTCAGAAACAAAGGAACGCAAAGTCAGGTAAACAATTTAGAGGGATGACAAACGGCTCATTTCGGAGGACTGAGGGGGGGGGACCAGCAAACCTCCCCGACAGGCGCACGGACGCGAGGGCCCGCTCATCACTGCGCGCACAAGTGCGACCGCAGTTTTAATTAGGGCCCGAGCACGAGAGTGCTAGGACCCAACGGCGTCCTAGCACGAAGTGCAAGGATACCTATTGTTATTCGTGGTATTATTATTATATAATTACGGAATCCTTGTTTTCAGGCCTTTAGGATGCTGAAAAAGTTGTATAATTTTGCACGGACGCCAGGACCGGTGAAAAATTTGATATTTTGGAGTCAATGAGTTCAAATTGTCCAACCTGCTCGCTAGCACCACCTATTTCAATTCCATTTTGGAAAAATTCACAAAGTCCCACCGTAACTCCGAATGACCTGACATTTTGCAAACATATCCGGGTGGACCTGCTCTACAAATAATCCAATTGGAATCCTTAGCTCCGCCTACTTTAATTTTTTTGAAATTAGCATAATTTTAAAAACACTTAAATATTCACTAACATTTCAATTTTTAGTTTATCAACACCAAACTTCGTATACAGTATCGCCGGAGGGTCATACACATTACCCTAGGAGATGAGCATGTTCAAACGATAAATATTTCCGCCATGAATTAAAACGTACTCGCAAAAAGGCGGGGCTTAAAATTAAATGCTACTAATTCATCAACAATGTATCTAAACATCACAGATTTTGGTGGAAACGTTAAATCATTTTGAAATATGTGCGTTTTTCAGCCATTTTACGCACGTTCTTGCGAACTCCTCCTAGGGGAATGATCGGAAAAATTCCAATGCATGACAGGTTCAGCCCCTATCCCATATGATACTTAATTGCGGAGCACATTTTTGAAAAATTACTCGTGGAGGTCGTAAGCTAACAGCGAATACACCATTGTTGACGATTTACATGTCGCAAATTACTCTAAACTACTCGGATATGGTTATTCCGATATTCACGACACGCTGTATACATATTGCTATTATGATTGCACACATATTTCAAATTGCCTTCCATTAGCTCCGCCCCCCACAAAGTTGGCCATTTTGAAATATATGCGTTTTTCAGCCATTTTACGCACGTTCTTGCAAACTCCTCCTAGGGGAATGATCGGAAAAATTCCAATGCATGACAGGTTCAGCCCCTATCCCATATGATACTTAATTGGGAGCACATTTTTGAAAAATTACTCGTGGAGGTCGTAAGCTAACAGTGAATACACCATTTTTGACGATTTACATGTCACAAATTCATCCAAACTACTACATTTCCATTTTTGGAAACCTTTACAAAGTGGCACCGTAACTCCGAATTACCTGAAATTTTGCCCACTTATTCGGGTGGATCTACTCTACATATTATGTCCAGGAACCAGAAAGCTCCACCGCCTTCATTTTTTTAAAATTACCATAATGTTAAAAACAGTTAAATATTCACTTAAATCTCAAATTTTGGTTTTTCAACACCAAACTCAGTATACAGTATCGCCGGAGGGTCAGACACATTATCGTAGGGAATGAGCATGTTCAGTCGATAAATGTGGCCGTCAGTACTCTAAACGTGTTCGCAAAAAGGCAGGGCTTAGATAGAAATGCTCATAATTCATCAACAATGTACCAAAAAAACACACATTTTGGTGGTAAGGTTCAGTCTGTATTGGGGAATAAGCACAAAAAGTAATATCCATTTTGGACTATAGGGGGCGCCAAAAACATGACAAATGTATAACTCGTTAAATGATGGACGAAATCTACACACATACTCTGGGGATGAGTATGGACTTATATTGAAAGTGTCACAACGAATGACAATTGTGGGCGTGGCCTGTACTTTTTTTTTATGACGATGTGCTTAAATGTGTTTCGGTACGCAAAACTTGGGACACGCATCACAGCCCACGACCTTTTCAAGAATGTATAAAAAAAAACGTAATTTTTCAAAAATACTGCTCACTAGCGCCCCCTATTGTGTGGTAGTCACATATAAGTCTCAGAACTTCACGAATTTTAGCACAGACATTCCTCATGGAATTGCGGACATATTTGTAAATACATTCCATTAGCCCCGCCCCCCAAAAAGTTGGCCATTTTTAAATATGTGCGTTTTTCAGCCATTTCACGCACGTTCTTGCAAACTCCTCCTAGGAGAATGATCGGAGAAATTCCAATGCAGGACAGGTTTAGCCCCTATCCCATATGATACTTAATTGAGGAGCAAATTTTTGAAAAATTACTCGTGGAGGTCGTAAGCTAACAGCGAATACACCATTTTTGACGATTTACATGTCGCAAATTACTCTAAACTACTCGGATATAGTTATTCCGATATTCACGAATCGCTGTATACCTAATGCTATTATGATTAAACACATATTTAAAATTGCCTTCTATTAGCTCCGCCCCCCAGAAAGTCGGCCATTTGGAAAAATGTACGTTTTCAGCCATTTTACGCACATTCTTGCGAACTCCTCCTAGGGGAATGATCGGAAAAATTCCAATGCAGGACAGGTTTAGCCCCTATCCCATATGATACTTAATTGAGGAGCACATTTTTTAAAAATTACTCGTGGAGGTCATAAGCTAACAGCGAATACACCATTTTTGACGATTTACATGTCACAAATTCATCCAAACTACTACATTTCCATTTTTGGAAACCTTTACAAAGTGGCACCGTAACTCTGAATGACCTGAAATGTTGCCCACTAATTCAGGTGGACCTACTTTACATATTATGTCCAGGAACCCCAAAGCTCCACCTACTTCATCTTTTTTAAATTACCATAATGTTAAAAACAGTGAAATACTACCTTAAATTTCCATGTTTTCTTTTTCAACGCCAAACTTAGTATACAGCATCAGTGGAGGGTCAGACACATTACTGTAGAAAATGAGCATGTTCAGTCGATAAATATGCCCGTCATTAATCTAAATGCTCATCACTGCTGTCACTTCAGCCTTACATACTTTTACTTATAATTAAAAAATTACATCTGTGTGCCATGTAGTACTTGTCATTTTGCATAATACTGTATATACTTATTACATTGCTGTTAACATTGTCTTTTTTTAAATACTGTCTACACTTAATCTACAACTTCTCTCATATCATCGAATCTACATTATGGTTGTTTATATTTATCTGTTATCTTGGACTTTTTTGCGTCTTAGGTTTACATTTAAATGTTTGCTATGAGGGACTGCGGAGCTGAGCAAAACACACACTAACAGTTCGACCAAACACACTTCGCTATTCCATCTACCTCTGGAGCTAGCTAAACTCGTTATAAATATGTTTATTCTTCACTGTCGGCATATCGCTAACTGGTTGATGCAGGAAAAATGGTACCGACAGAACTGGCGCACATGCCTAAGATTTCCTGGTCAGAAACAAAGGAACGCAAAGTCAGGTTAACAATTTAGAGGGATGGCAAACGGCTCATTTCGGAGGACTGAAGGGGGGGACCAGCAACCCTCCCCGACAGGCGCACGGACGCAAGGGCCCGCTCATCACTGCGCGCACAAGTGCGACCGCAGTTTTAATTATTATTATATAATTACGGAATCCTTGTTTTCAGGCCTTTAGGATGCTGAAAAAGTTGTATAATTTTGCACGGACGCCATAACTGGTGAAAAATACCTTATTCTGGAGTCAATTGTACAACTTGCTCGCTAGCGCCACCTATACAAATCCCAATACGGAATACATTTACAAAGTCGCACCGTAACTCCAAATGACCTAAAATGTTGCACACATATCCGGGTGGACCTGCTCTACATATAATCTCCTTGAACTCCTAAGCTCCGCCTACTTTATTTTTTTTTAAATTAGCATAATTTACAAAACAGTTAAATATTCACATAAATTTCAAATTTTTGTTTTACAACACCAAACTCAGTATACCTTATCGCTGGAGGGTCAGACACATTATCGTAGGGAATGAGCATGTTCAGTCGATAAATGTGGCCGTCAGTACTCTAAACGTGTTCGCAAAAAGGCGGGGCTTAGATAGAAATGCTCATAATTCATCAACCAAAAAAACACACATTTTGGTGGTAAGGTTCAATCTGTATTGGGGAATAAGCACAACAAGTAATATCCATGTTGGACTATAGGGGGCGCCAAAAACATGACAAATGTATAATTCATGAAATGATGGACGACATAGACATACTCTGGGGATGAGTATGGACATATATTCAAAGTGTCACAACGAATGATAATTGTGGGCGTGGCCTGTACTTTTTTTTTATGACGATGTGCTTAAATGTGTTTCGGTACGCAAAACTTGGGACACGCATCACAGCCCACGACCTTTTCAAGAATGTATAAAAAAAAAGGAATTTTTCAAAAATACTGCTCACTAGCGCCCCCTATTGTGTGGTATTCACATATAAGTCTCAGAACTTCACGAATTTTGGCACAGACAATCCTCATGGAATTGCGGACATATTTGTACGTACATTCCATTAGCCCCGCCCTCCAGAAAGTCGGCCATTTTGAAAAATGTGCGTTTTTCAGCCATTTTACGCACGTTCTTGCGAACTCCTCCTAGGGGAATGATCGGAAAAATTCCAATGCATGACAGGTTCAGCCCCTAACCCATATGATACTGAATTGCAGAGCACATTTTTGAAAAATTACTCGTGGAGGTCGTAAGCTAACAGCGAATACACCATTGTTGACGATTTACATGTCGCAAATTACTCTAAACTACTCGGATATAGTTATTCCGATATTCACGAAACGCTGTATACTTATTGCTATTATGATTGCACACATATTTCAAATTGCCTTCCATTAGCTCCGCCCCCCAGAAAGTTGGCCATTTTGAAAAATGTGCGTTTTTCAGCCATTTTACGCACGTTCTTGCAAATTCCTCCTAGGGGAATGATCGGAAAAATTCCAATGCAGGACAGGTTCAGCCCCTATCCCATATGATACTTAATTGAGGAGCACGTTTTTGAAAAATTACTCGTGGAGGTCGTAAGCTTACAGCGAATACACCATTTTTGACGATTTACATGTCGCAAATTACTCTAAACTACTCCCCCCTCCCCCACACAAACACTTGCTCTGTCTATAAGGCTTACAGTTACATTGTTCAATCATGCTTTAGCAACCATGTCTTTATTCAACACATCCTCACTCCCAGGTCGGCCTATGTTGACGTTATGTCAAGTCCCCTGCCGGCTTTTTCCAACGCAAGGGGGGGGGCCTTAGCGTCCATTTTCAACGCCAGGGGGGGGGGCCTTAGCGTCCATTTTCAACGCAAGGGGGGGGGCCTTAGCGTCCATTTTCAACGCAAGGGGGGGGCCCTTAGCGTCCATGTTCAGCTTTCCGGGATGTCCATGTGCTTCTATGGACGCTCATGTAAGCACGGCATTCGTTTGTGTCAACTGCCCTTAAAGGCAATGAAGACACTACACTACCCAGAATCCCCAGCTATCGTTTGGCCTACACCATGTGCTCTGTTTGACGTCACGTGATTTCTCCCTGCAGAAAAAGAAAACATGGCCGAACTTCGTTTTATTCTGGGTGTAAAATGCCTATTTTAAAGTTAGTTTGGCCATTAAAATGCGTTTTGATGTCATTTGATGCGAGAAATATGAGTTGTTATTTCAGATTATGTGTGCAGTGGATGTACATGATCTTTAGTTTGCTAGTTATTACGAAGATTACTTCAGGAAATTGCGTCCAACGTTTTCATTGTTACCAAGGTGGTTGCTAGGGACGCTGCTATCGATATTATTTCTGTTATGTTCTGTAACTGTTTAATGGTGTTATCTTTATTGCTACCCCCTTCCCCGTCAATGTATAGTGTTGGTCCACAGCCTAAACATATTAGTTTAACAAAATCCGCATCTAAAGATACGTTATTTTCCCTCTGTGCAATTCCAGTCTCACATCTCACAGCACATCGTCATTAACAAATACCGGAAACAGACCGAAAATATTTTTAAAAATAAAATAATACCTTATTCCGAGTGCTCTTGCTTTTCTCTTTGAAAGTCATCACATAACGGCATTGTAATACACGGTTCGGCTGCATTAAATATTACATATCTGCCGCAGTTCTGTATTTATAGAGCCCTGATGAGAAGACAAAGATGAGGAACTGAAAACGTGACGTGGATCATAAATATATCAGCCATTAAACAACATCTTACATTTCTTTTCACACATTACGTCTCCTTGCAGTATCAACACTAATTCGGCTCACTTTTATATTTGATCCAATTGGTAGATAGGCTGCATTTACACCATAAAGGTGCACACCTGATATAAAGAGACACCTGGTGGTTAAAGCACGTTATTGAATTTCATTATTTTTATTATTAGATATTAAAAGAATCCCTATAAAGTATATTCATTACTCGTTATTCTCTACTAATAGTTAATTAAAGACTGTATATAATGACTATTTTGCACATCCCGTTCAAGATTTCAAGATGTTCTAAGGTTTATTGACATATCATATAGGCCTACACAACTGTGGTGTAGTTCTGCACTGAATGAAAAACTTGGGTCGCAGGTTCCTCAATAGTGCATTACAAGACATCTATCAATATGTGTGCATACCTCCAGCAATGTTAACTATGTTGTATGTATACTATGATGTAACGCAAATGTTCCAACTTGGGATCAATAAAGTATATCTTATCTTAAGCTGATCGATGGCTACTGCCATATTTGCAAAATGTGCCTCTGAACCTTGACAAGTGCATGTTTCAGGCTTATCAATTAATGTAATGTAATGTAATGTTATCAATTAACAACAGGAGGGGTCACAAACATAAGTCCAGCTGTTAAATAAAGCTCTTCTGACCTTAGCTGGTGTGTGGGTATATATATTAATGCTGCCCATTATGGGCACAAGCAATTTACACCCATTTATTAATTATATGTTTTAAATATGAGTGTTTCCTGTCCCCTAAACCTCCAGGGATGTACACAGTTTAATACTGGCAACTTCTTATTATGGGAAATACGAACACGTCTTTTAAAACTACAACTCCCAGTAGAGACGTGCCATAGAGAACATGTTGCGAAACAGAATAGCCAGCATGTGTAGTTCTCGGGGACAGGGTGGGGGAGGGGGGGGACGCGGTGGACCCGTTCAAATCCAGTTTTGAACAGTCTGCCGTGGTTCCATCCCATTTCAAGTGCTGTTCGAGGCTCGGTAACCCTCGGAGCACACTCTCCAATCACAGAGCTTGAGGACGATCACGGGGTTTGCCAAACAGAGCACATGGTGTAGTCCAAACGATAGCTGGGGATTCTGGGTAGTGTAGTGTCTTCATTGCCTTTAAGGGCAGTTGACACAAACGAATGCCGTGCTTACATGAGCGTCCATAGAAGCACATGGACATCCCGGAAAGCTGAATATGGACGCTAAGGCCCCCCCCCCTTGCGTTGAAAATGGACGCTAAGGCCCCCCCCCCTGGCGTTGAAAATGGACGCTAAGGCCCCCCCCCAGGCGTTGAAAATGGACGCTAAGGCCCCCCCCCTTGCGTTGGAAAAAGCCGGCAGGGGACTTGACATAACGTCAACATAGGCCGACCTGGGAGTGAGGATGTGTTGCTTTATTATGATCTCTTGTTTTCTCTGTGATTACCACAATTCTGGACATATGGATCTGCTGGGGAACGACCCTTACTTTGAAAAGTGCACGGCCAATCAGAAGGACAGAGCTGCCACCTGAGGTGCTGGATAAAGCAAGCCTGAACAGCGCTCATCCACCACCACGGGGAGCTTTCTTCTCACAATCTGTGAGGACACCCTGGTTTTCCCCAGCTCCTGGGAGAACGACCTCCGTTCTTCTCTGTCCCCTCACTGTGGACCGGACCCTCAGTGTCCTCTCCACTTTTAGAGGAAGGGTCAGAGGAACTCCAATAAATGCTGGACTCCATGAGCATTCTGTGTCAGACCCCCTCGAACCTTGTGTCTTCTTCAGAGGAGTCAAGGCTGCAAGATCACTTCTGAAGTCTCCTCTGCACTGAAATGCTTCTTCATTTGAGTTCCTTCTCTTTGCTCCAGGTCTTTCTCCTTCTCTGCTCACTGATGAAATAAGCCCTGGGTCAAACTGCATGTTTATCTTTGGCAGCAGGTGCATAAACACACCAACAGTTGTTTTTGAGTAATCAAGCGCCTCTTCAAAGGCACATCAAACACATCCCTCAGAAGATGGCCTTATTTTACCCATGAAATCACACACACACACGCACACACACACACACACACACACACACACACACACACACACACACACACACACACACACAATGGTGTAATCTGTTGGAATAGAGTAGAAATATCAAATATCACTACTTTTCTTCTAAATTAAATGCTGACATTACAACATGCATGGTTTTATACTGCAATGGCATTGAGATCAAAACATGTGGTCTGAATGGAAGTCAATGAGGCATTTGAGAAGTGAAATCATTAAAATAATGAAGGGTTACAATCCTGACAATTATTGAATGTTTAGTAGTTTTGAGTACGTTAGAAGTTGTTTAAATGATTCATGGAAAAAAGTAAAAAGAAATATTGATGTATGATGATTTAATAGCAGTTTTTTGTACATTATACATTTTTGCCACGAAGGTGTCCAGAGGGTGCAAAATGCATCACGAGAGTACAAAACATCTAAGAGTAAACGACATTGGATTTCAAAAATGTGACTCAAAAGAAGACTTCGTGCAAAAATCCATGCCAAAATCTGTAACACAGCTGAAATGATCACCAAATAAAATAAGTAAATGTACAAAAATGCCCGAGGAGGGCACAAGGGCAGATCGCAGACCATAACATTGTTTGTGATTGTTGCCCAGCTGCGTGTGATCCAATCAGCAGCAGGTGCAGCAGCAGGTGTGATAATGAAGGTGACATAATGAAGGTGAGTTCAGAGTGAGATCAGACCACTTGGCTCTCCCGTCGCAGCACTCCAGCACGAGCTCCCCACACCCGCATCATGTCGGTGTTCGCGTGGCTTCTTTGGATTTTGTTTCGTGGTACTCTAGGAGGTCCGGTTCAGCACGCGACATGGTCGGAAGGGGCAGGCCTACATTCGGTACAGACACCACAGCATGAAACCACGAACCCTTCGTTCTACCACCTGCCCATGTTCCAGCATGCACTGGGGCCACTTGTATCCCCGGAGCTGTTTCGTCCGGTCCTTCAGAAGAGCCCGCTGCCCACCGGACTGAATGATCTACTGTTCCCGCAAGCGAGAACACAGCACAGCGTCACGGGGACGGGGTCACGCGCTGTGCAAGTCTGGTGCGGGTTCGATGATATCTCTGTGCGCGTCGACCGCCTCCATCTGCGCACGTGGACCGATCCATCGCTGTTTCGACTCGGCTGGTGCCCGGTCAGCAGGGTCAGCCCCCGCTTTCTCTACTTCCACCACAGACTGACCGACTGCGGCGGAGAGCCTCAGGTGGGAACACCTGACAGCATCATTACTTCGTGAAATAATACAGCAATATTATTGAAACATTACCTCAACATCAGTGACACATTACAGTAACATTACAGTAACATTATAATAACATTAACAACATATTCTCAATGTTAGTGAAACATTACCATAACATTACCAATATTATAACATTGCTGCAACACCACAACGGTATCATAACATTGCAACATTATTTAACAGAATTAATGAAACATTACAGCAACATAACCTCAACAATACCATAACATTACAGCAACAATACCATAACATTACAGCAACATAACCTCAACATTACCATAAATTACAGCAACATAACCTCAACATTACCATTAAATTACAGCAACATAACCTCAACATTACAGCAACATAACCTCAACAATACCATAACATTACAGCAACAATACCATAACATTACAGCAACATAACCTCAACATTACCATAAATTACAGCAACATAACCTCAACATTACAGCAACATAACCTCAACATTACAGCAACATAACCTCAACATTACAGCAACAATACCATAACATTACAGCAACATAACCTCAACATTACCATAAATTACAGCAACATAACTATAACATTACAGCAACATAACCTCAACATTACAGCAACAATACCATAACATTACAGCAACAATACCATAACATTACAGCAACATCACCTCAACATTACAGCAACAAAACCATAACAGCAACATAACCTCAACATTACAGCAACAATACCATAACATTACAGCAACATCACCTTTTCATTAATGAAACATTACCATAACATTACAGCAACAACACGTTTTCAAGAAAGAAGCATTATCTTAACAGTACTGCAACATTACCACGGTACAAGTAATGGTACAATGTACATTTACTCTAGTGTTGTACTTAAATGCAGGTAGACTGTACTGTGCCTTAGTATTTTATTTACAGCCACTTTATACTTCTACAAAAGGAAAATCTTGTACTTTTTACTTCACTACATTTATCTTACAGGTTTAGTTACTTTACAAATGTACTTCATTGCATAAAAATATAACAAAATAATTTTTTTTACATAAACAGCTTTTTGAGAGATTGCGAGAATATGTCGGCATTTACAAATGTCGTTTAATTTCCATCAGTGTGGACGGATTGAAAGAAGAGCGTTCTGGCAGGTTGCAATACATGTGAAAACCCCAGCAGAACAGGGTTGGGGTTCAGCTGAAGAGTTGCAAGTTTGCACAAGAATATAGTTTTGCCAAATGTGAAATGTCTTACCAGTTGCACAGTAAATACTGCCTACTCTTATACAGACAATATATTTAATGGTTTAAGTTTACTGAATTAATAAAAGATAATTGTCTCCAAGACTTCTTTACAATCTGACTAATTTATTGCAACCAGTGGAATTGCCCCTTGCTGTAAAATGTCACCGATGCAGACTGCCATAAAAAGAACTGTTGAAGAACAGCAACTCATATTATGCTGAATCATCAGCTTCTAAAATGAGCTAAATGCTTAATTTGTATAATTCTAAAGTGGTCCTGCTGTTTAAACAATCAATCGTCGTACAAGAGCGTTGGTTTTAACATGGTGAAGCTCAACTGCAAAATGTTCATAAGCTTGTTCAATGAACGATTGAGGCTGTTGCATTTTTAAATAACATTAGGCCTTGAGAATCCAGAATGAGATGTGGTGCAGATGGATTCAAAGGGCTTTAAAGTAGATGGAA
Organism: Champsocephalus esox; assembly: GCA_036324585.1. Taxonomy (NCBI): domain Eukaryota; kingdom Metazoa; phylum Chordata; class Actinopteri; order Perciformes; family Channichthyidae; genus Champsocephalus; species Champsocephalus esox. The sequence continues at coordinate 39,594,745 of CM070478.1, forward strand.
TGAATTCCTCTTGAGAATGTCTTCTCTGTCTCCCAGGTTGCTGGCGGCCAGCTGGTGTACAGCTACGTGCTGTCCTATACTCCACCTCAGCAAGGCTACGTCATCAGAGTCGTACCACTTAACTTCCCCATCTATTGCAATTACAACAGGTAACTTCAGGGCCTTCCAAGTCATGTAAAGAAGTGTGTTTCATCCTGTCACCACTCTGACCAAGAACATCATCAAGGCTCGTGTGTCTTAGGAGATGAGGAGGTTTCTACACATCTTCTGTTGGACTTGCAAACAGAATAACATGTTGATGCATACAGCTCCTAATTTAAACATGAAGTGATTGTTGAATGGAGCAGACTGAAACTGACTTGATGGAGAAGAACTGGACGGACCAGGATCTGATCAGCTCCTCTTTGGTGTGCCTGGTACCTATACACAAGTCACTGCACTTTAAATCATTCCGCCCTACTTACTAACTAAGTGTGGGAGTGTCACTAGTGTTCTTCTGTACAGGCTTAATGGATATTGATCTGTTACAGTTTGTGTCTGATGTGTGGAAAGAGCCAGCGTCTTCATTCATGCTTAGTGGACGAATGGCTGCTGAGCCACTGCACGAGAAGCACCTTGTGTGCAGCGTTTATTAGTCTTCTGGGGAAACAGTTGGATCTCTAGATGGTTTCCCCCTTTGGGACAACCGTACACACCGTACGGTGTCACTGTTCTCACTCATCAGATTTAATTTGCATCGATGATTAAAGTTCTGGATTATGAGGGATGTGGCCGTTTTGGCGACAGGTGGATGCTGTCTCAGGTTACGAGCTGTCTGTTCTGCGGTGTCCCTCGGGCGCCTCGCCTTCACCGCCAATCATTATTATTATTATTATTATTATTATTATGATGTTCATATTTTATAGAGACATTGGTGGAAAGTGTTGGTTTAACCTTCTTGCAGTATCTCGGCATGTCATGTGACTTTTGATCAGCCTCTGGTGGAATACATCTATATTACAATCGTCTTGTCTCTCAGGTTCCATTACTCCTACCAAGTTGGCTTCAGACCTCAAGTTCAACACACAACCTTAATGAAGAGCATCAGGAGTAAACTCAGCTACAGCCTTACTGTCTGCGATGGTAAGACACCGACAGAATAAAAAGTGTCTCTTATTATTTGCACAATATGACATGTCCGCTGTAAATATCTGAATTCTACAGCTGGCATCAAGTGCTCCAAGTCTACCCTGAACAGTCATTGTGAGGTTAATGGGCATGTTGGTCTTGTCTGCGGTGTGTGTGTGTTTTAACAGCCCAGGGAGAGCCCGTCCCATCAGGCCATTGGTTCTTTTTAGGGGAGCCGGTTTATTTTGTTGCCCAGGCAGCAGCTCTGTTTGCTGGGGAGAGGCTTTATGTGGACTCCTGCTATGCCACGAGCTCCAGCGACCCACACAGTGAGCACCGAGCGGAGATCATTACTAACTACGGGTGAGTCTCTCGTAGGACACGGTAGGTTACCGTCATTGTTTGTCACTCTGCATCCTGATTGGTTCGTGCCTTCATTTTTGATGCAGCTGCATGGCAGACAGCAGGAGGGTGGGCAGCAGCTCCCGCTTCCTGCTGGGAGGGGGCAGTGTGCTGAAGTTCTCTGTGGATGCATTTCTCTTCAGAGAACTCTCTCAGGTAAGACCAATTTAAGTGTTTTGCTGAGTTTAGGATGGTATACATTTTAAGGTGAACATTTATTTATTGAAATGTGAAAATAGGTTTTCTACTGTCAAAACAATGGGTACTGTTCATCCAGTGAATAACATGCACTTGTTCTGGTTAACTGTAATATGTGTAACACCCCCCACCTACACACTTAGCTGGTTGACCTTTACAGAGTAAAATTATGGTTGTAATCAAGTCTACACCCAAAGCATGTGGGGCCCTGTAACATGGTTATTGTGAAGGACTACTATACCGTGAACGTAGTGTAACATATTGTACATGATGTGTCAAAGCGTGTGGAAAGATGGTGCAGCTGGGTGATGGTGCAGCTGGGTGATGGTGCAGCTGGGTGATGGTGCAGCTGGGTGATGGTGCAGCTGGGTGATGGAGCATGCTTCAGAGCCCACTTCTGCTGATGATTCTTTGTGTGCTGAATGATATATCAGTTCCTGCTTCAGGAGCTTATTTCACAGCAAGGAAGTATCTCCATGTGTATCCACTGTCCACTTGTATCCTGGGTCAGGGCACTTGTCTTCCCCTTCCCTTATCTACTGTCTCATGAGCACCAAGAATAGTTTTGCATCATTGACTCTTTTTATATCGCTATTTCCGTAGCCCACTTTCTGAGAGTGTGATCGTGGCCCGCGTGAGTCGGCACACACTCGAGACCAAGTCTGGAGGATGTTGATGTGAACTTCCTTTACGTGGCTCCGGGAGATTACTCGTACAGTACTGAATGTATCGGAGCGATGTAGCTCATCGCTTTAACTTGTATCGGTGTGATCTTTGTTTTAGTCTGAACCTTCTCACACCATGTGCATAAAGGTAACAACGACTCGAGCTATTTTACAGAAGAACAATGATTATGTCGTTTCACATTACATTAGGGCGTCCTTCTACCAGAGTCGCTAAGACTGAAGACTAAGATAGCTGTTGAAGTAGTGCTGGAAGGGTCCTGCAAGCTGCACAGTACACACCTTAATGACATGTTGCTGAACGAGTGGATCTATAGACCCAGCAGCGACTTGCTACTCTGTGTCTGACTGTAGGTGCTGTACCTCCACTGCTCAACATCAGTCGGTCTCACCACGTCCTCCTCCTCAAAGTCCTGCAGCTACGACCAGGCTGCTGGCCGGTGAGCAACGCTATAACACAAACCACTTCAAGTGTCACGCAGTGACATCAGAGTGATCTTTACATTATGTAAATCAGTGTGGCAGTACATCTGGTGTGTTTGTGTGTGTGTGTGTGCAGGTGGGAGGAGCTGACGGCCGCAGCCTCAGTGTGCTCCTGCTGTGACTCCATGTGTGGAAACATACACCAATGTAAGTTCTGGAATCAGATGTCTCCAAACCACATGACTGCAGATCAGGGAACACATCGGTGATTACGTGCAACGAAATAATAACGCATTGTCGATACGACTTGGTCATTGATCTATGATAAAGCTGTTATTGTCATATACACAGCAGCTACAGTGTAGTTAAGGCAATGAAAGTCTTCACTGCCAGACTATATGTGTGTGTGTGTGTATATATATATATATATATATATATATATATATGGGCTGTCAAACGATACCATATTTAATCAGATCACAGCTTAATAATTAATTAATCACCATTCGAAACTATGTCCAAAATATGCCATTTCTTTATGTATATTGTTGTGGGAATGGAAAGATAAATTAAAGAAGGTGGATATATCCATTTAACATACACTAGGCTTGTTTGAGATACATTGCGGCTCGCCTCGAAAGTAGACGAGAGAAGCCGATCGCAGCCGGGGGAGGTGTCAAAAAGCTCGCCTGAAGTCGGACAGCTCCGAGTCGGCTTCTTCTTTGCATTCTTCTTCTCTCGGTTTTTTGGCGGATTTTAAACAACTTTAAGCTGCATACCGCCACCTCCGGAGTCGGCTTGACTCGGTTTGCATTTATAAAGAATGCACACATGTGTTTAATCGTTAATATCAGATATGTACTAAGTAAATAAATTTGTTCCTGCTCAAGATTAGATTAAACTTTATTGTTATTGCACATATTACAGGTACTGAGACAACGAAATGCAGTTTAGCTTCTAACCAGGTGCAACGAGCAGTAAAGTGAAAAGTAATGTAGACAATAGACAGAACAACATATTGAATGATGAATAGTGAGGGGTATGAATACACTAGATATCAGCCTGCGCAGGTCTTGCTTGTCTCAAACAAGCCTAGTATCTATGTTTATTCTAACATTTTTCTGCATGTCAAAATGAAAGACAGCCCACACACCTATCAATCATCAAACCGTGGGGTCTTAATTCATTACGTGTTGATTTCTATCAACGGGGGAGTACTTCAGGAAAGTCGACGGGGGGGGGGCGCGCGCTATCAATCAATCAATGTTTATTTATATAGCCCAATATCACAAATGTTACATTTGTCTCAGTGGTCTTCACAGTGTGTACAGAATATCTGTATGACAATATGACACCCTCTGTCCTTAGACCCTCACATCGTACAAGGAAAAACTTCCAAAGAAAACCCAGTTTAAAGGGAAAAATGGGAGAAACCTCAGGGAGAGCAACAGAGGAGGGATCCCTCTCCCAGGACGGACAGACGTGCAATAGATGCCGTGTGTAAATTGAAAAGATAATACATTTGCAACATAGGTAGTCCAAATGTTTGGAAATGCATGTGTGTATAATAGGAAGATGAATCCACGAGGATATCCATCCAGGACCGATGATCCAGGACCACAGCCACGACTCAAGATCCAGGACACAGGACCGCAGGATCATCCATGACTCCGGATCCCAGCGTATATAGACCCCAAAAAGAAAGACATGTGGGGAAGCTGGGTTAATCGGAACATGAGAGTACACAGGTATAGACAGAGAGAAGGAAGAAGTAAGATGTCCCCCGACAAACTAAGCCTATATCAGCAAAACTAGGGGCTGAATCTAATCAGCCCTAACTATAAGCTTTATCAAAAAGGAAGGTCTTAAGCGCACTCTTAAAAACGGATAGGGTGTCTGCCGCCCGAACACAAACTGGAAGCTGATTCCACAAATGTGGAGCTTGATAAGAAAAGGCTCTGGCTCCCATTTTACTTTTAGAGACTCTAGGAACAACCAACAACCCTGCATTCTTGGAACGCAATGCCCTAATGTGGCGCTAGTGGAGTACTTCGTGACCACAGAGTGTGAACGTTGTGATCAGCTGTTTTAGCGCAGTTCTCCAGTGAAGGGGGGAGCCTCCCTCCGCAGCCGGTTGGCGTAGTTTTGGCACAGTTTCCGTTGTACAGACCGACGTTAACAGCAGCCCTGTCTGTGCACACGGAGACCGACTCTGTCGTCCGGTGATCTAACCGCCTTCTGGAAAAGCTTCACAAGTACGTCGGTACGCAAATGCGCTTTGTGACACAAGTGACGGTACGCATTTCAGATTACGCACATAACCTGCGTACCAGTTATGTGCACCCCTGTACCAGAGCCATATTACTATTATATGGCTCTGCCCTGTACTACAGCAAAAGTATTCTCCGTCGGGACTTCCTGCAACAACACCACGCCGTTATCAAAGATGTTCTATTGAGAAGACGATCACTACGTGACAAAAGTTTTCAAAACCGTGGCTACTGAAATCAATCTTACTAACTGCTGTCTGTGCAATTTACTCCGCGAGTTGGCAGACTTTAGTTACTTACTTTAACATCATTTTTCATGGTGGGGCTAAGCCATTTCTTGTTATGGGTGTAGCCTACCCCAGCCATACCCTGGCGCTGCCACTGGTGGCACGTATGGGGCGGGCCATTCTGCACATGCGTTAAATGCGTTAAATATTTTAACGCGATTAATTAAAAAAATATATATATATATAATACATAAAAAAACTGTGTAAAAAGAAACGCAATAAAAAGTTGCAAGTAATGCAGGAGAAGTAGACTATATACATGTCAAATAGACTAAGATTAGCTAAGAACAGAATGTACAATTTTTAAATACTATACAATACTGCTTATTGTAACAATACATTTATATTTGAAATGCAAACCGAATGATGCTTAAAGGTGGGGTAGGTAAGTTTCAGAAACCGGCTCGAGTTACACTTGTTATATTCCATGGAATGCTCTTAACATGTGATGGGGTCGTTGAATGAGAGTATTGCTGTTTAATCTCTGGCTTTATGTTCTCCTGCTTCTCTAAGCAGCCAACAAGAACACAGTCAGCAGTCCAGGCTTGCTCATCAGACAAAGAAGTGAAGTGAACCCAAGGGGGAAGGAGATGTCTTTTCGAGCAGAGAAGACGAGACACTGGGAAGATCCAGAAGAGAAGCTGGAAGAGGACAAAGATGAGAACCATAAGGAAGTCCAGACGTTTCCACAGGAGACTGAGGAGGAAGGAGCCAGTCTTAGGAAGACTGAGACAAAAGCATGGAGAACAAGTGATGTAGTCACTCGGGAGGAGGAAGGAGCCAGTCCTAGGAAGACTAATGAGACAAAAGCATTGAGAACAAGTGATGTAGGCACTTGGCAGGGGGACGAGGAGGAGGAGGAAGAAGCCAGTCCTAAGAAGATTAATGAGACAAAAGCATGGAGAACAAGTGATGTAGTCAGTCGGCAGGAGGAGGAGGACGAGGAGGAGGAGATGGAGATGGAGGAGGAGATGATGGAGGAGGAGGAAAAAGCCAGTCCTAAGAAGACTAATGAGACAAAAGCATGGAGAACAAGTGATGTAGTCACTCGGCAGGGGGACGAGGAAGAGGAGGAAGGAGCCAGTCCTAAGAAGACTAATGAGACAAAAGCATGGAGAACAAGTGATGTAGTCAGTCGGCAGGGAGACGAGGTGGAGGAGGAAGAAGACGATGACGACGTGGGAGAGACGGAGGTGGTGATGGATGAGACGGACGGCCAGCTGAAAGAGGTCTCTGCAGAGGACATCCTGCCTGACCAGAGTACACCAGAGGAATTCTCAAGTACCCAGCATACTTCTGTGAGTGCTTTGTCCGGGCACAACATCAGCACGGATGCTTCTGGTTCCAGCGCTACAGCTACAGCTTCCAGCTTTGAGATTGATTATGAAGATACGAGTCATCTTGGTTCTGCAGAACATGTTTCCACAGCTGCACTTCCTGCCAGTGAGCTCTGTGCTGATGGTGACCCAAAGAACTGCAGCACCACCATTCATAGTGCAGCAGGTGGGGCACAGATCTTCACCCCTGATGCTGCTGTTGGAGGGACCACTCGATCTGGTTCTCTTTGGGAGTCCGACATCAGAGACGTTGAGACCGTTGGGAAACACTCTGCCACCGGCGACTTGGGAATGGATGCTCCAGGTTCCTTTAATATCAGCAGGCTGGAGGCCAATCGGAGTGACTCGCTCCTCTGGTCAGACCAGTCTGACTGGATCCAAGGCCAAGCAGAAGATCGGAGTGAAGGAGCATATGGAGATGATGAGGATGATAATGTGGATGATGATGTGCTTCACAGTGTTCAGAGCAGAGAGTCAGACTCAGAGCAGCACGCTCATCCAGCTGGCTTCAGCGACACCACCTTTGTGCACGGGTCTCTCGGTAAGCCTGATTTTGATTCTGGAGCTGAAGAAGACGAAGTTCTTCATCGGAGTCCCTTGACTGGAGAAGAGCAGACGCAATGGCAGGAAGAATACTTTTCTGATGCCACTGCAAGACCACACGGTGTCAGCTCTTTGAGTTTAGAGGACATGCACGAAGACGGCCTTAGTCGCTCTGCTTTGGTGAGCCTCGCCTCCGCCCTGCAGGGCTCTGTGAGCAGCCTGCCAGCTGATTCGGACTGGGCTGATCTGGAGCCAGCACCGGGCTTCTACAGCTTGGGGTTTGTGGAGGAGTGGCCAGTAGAGGAGTTGGGACAGGAGCTGATGGATGACTTCTTTCCAGATGAGATGAATTATCAGAAGAGTTCTAACTCTGGTTTACATAAGAAAGGACACAATATTTCACTCGAGTTTTAAACACGTCTGACCCGACAAAAACAGCACATGAGATCCTGTGCTGCTGTATTTATTACATTGTTTTGTACATGTTTCAATATTTATGAAAGTCTGAAGAACGGCTTTGCCGGGGGGAAAGGTCAAGTCAGAAGTCAGAGTGGGTCATGTAGAATCCATCCAGCAACAGTTAACTTTACAACCCTTTCTTTCAATGCTGTAACTTTCCTATGACTGTAGAACCTCAGTAATTTTGAAACCTTTCTGTAAATGTCAAGGACCAACAGCTGTTAGTGCTCACATGAAGAATATGAAGCCAGGAGAGACTTTCAGACAAACCTTTCCAAGACTGAGGAGAACCGTCTGTTCAGCTGCCTGTAGCCGTGATGTGGACATGTTTGTAATGAATAAACTCCTCTGACTAAGCTCTTACCTACCTTTGACTTGTTGTCATTCTATATACATGTGAAAAATACAAGGGGTTTAGATTGTTTAAAGTCATGTTTTATATTCTTTAGAAATGTCCTAAACAATAGGCGCTTTCACACCAAGTACTTTGCCGTACATGGTTCATTCACACCTAGTCCGCTCTCTGGTGCGCACCAGACCACAATTTGTTATATTGTTTCATTTTT
>CM070478.1:39603519-39723519 GCA_036324585.1 Champsocephalus esox
GTACTGTGCAGGTCCCTCCATTAACGAGGCTGTTGTTAAATTACAGGCTGTTTTTAACACTATTCAGACTCAGCTCTCTGAACTAAAGCTTCTTTTAAATGTGGATCAAAACCAAGGTAATGCTCTTTTCTAAAGCTAAAAAGACACCAGAGTCTGCTTTTAGATATTGTAACTACGCAAGGAACAAAACTTGAAGTTGTTGCCTGTTACAAATACCTGGGTATCTGGCTTGATGATTGTCTCTCTTTTAAACTTCATGTCAATAACCTGCTTAAAAAACTGAGGGTGAGACTAGGTTTCTTTTTCAGAAACAAGTCCTGCTTCTCGCTTGAGGCCAGGAAAAGGCTCCTGTGACCTTTGACCTGTGCTGGACTATGGGGATTTGTTGTTTATGAATGCACCTGCCAATTACCTGAGCAAATTGGATGCTGCGTATCACAGTGCTCTGATATTTTGTCACAAATTGTAAAGCGCTTACGCATCACTGTACACTGTATACCAAGGCAGGTTTACCATCACTCTCTGTACGGAGGCTCAGTCACTGGTACACTTTTATCTATAAAGCTTTGTTGGGTAAACTCCCGTATTATATCTGCTCGCTGATAACACAGAGAGTTGCAAGCAGCTATTGTCTGAGGTCACATGATGTAGTCTTGTTAGATGTGCCAAGAGCAAGGACTGTCTCAGGTAAGACAGCTTTTATGTGCGCAGCTCCACTTGCTTGGAACAATCTTCAGCAATAATTGAAACTGAGCAATCTCATTCCTCTGCATGTTTTTAAAGCTAGGGCTAAATGAAATGCTTGCTGATACAATGGGCACTTGTAAATGTCTATAACTATGTATCCTGTAAATATAATGTATAATGTCCTTTATTGTTTTATGTTTCATGTGGAACCTATATGCTGCAGGTCTCCCTTGAAAAAGAGATCTATGATCTCAATGGGACCAATCTGGTTCAATAAAGGTTTGAAATTAAATGAAATGAACAGAGGCACATTGAGACACAGTGTTTTTGCGGCCTTCTCTCAGCAGCTCATACACACATCTAATACCGGCAAGGAGCCAAAGCAGGTACATATTACTCTGCTTGGAAAATTGAAAACAACACCCATCGGTTTTTTCCAAGGGGAGGGTCCAACTGATTAACGGATAATACAATCAGCTGAGGGAAAGGGAAAAGCTTTCTAATTGTTAATCAACTATTTTATTTATTTTAAATCAAACATTCCTTTATCTTTGATGTGTGTGTGTGTGTGTGTGTGTGTGTGTGTGTGTGTGTGTGTGTGTGTGTGTGTGTGTGTGTGTGTGTGTGTGTGTGTGTGTGTGTGTGTGTGTGTGTGTGTGTGTGGCACCACCTGCCACCGTCCCAGCTCATTTCCCAACACAAAGCTTACTTATTTGTTTCAGTCTCGTCTTTGGACTGAAAGAGTCACATACGCATCGGGAGGTTTGCTTCATTTTATAAACTAAAGAACTGCATCTGCACTATGCAACACACGCACGCACACACGCACACACACACGCCGGCTGCCTGCTACATTCCTGCAGCTCTATTGTCACATTGCTTCTCTCCTCACACATCATTATCCCAGCAGCTGCTATTTCACAGCACAGCAACGCCAGCCTCCCAGATAATAAACACACACAAGCACACGTTCGCTAGCTATAGCAAAAATAAAAGCTTTAGTGCAATCCATTACCTGGGGCCAACAATATGCTTTAAACATTGAGCTGGATTGAAGGAAAGTTGTAGAGAAACTTCACTGACCCTGAGGGAGGGGGGGGGGTTGTCCTGGGCATTGTGCTGCAGTCTGTGCGTCTGCTGTAGGGACTGCTTCTCAATAAAGAGATGCAGAACATGTTGATATGAAACACATGCTTTGTTCGGTCTTTGTAATATCCTGCAGTTGTACAGTTATCCTCAGACGGTGAGCTCCTTTCTGTGTGTGTTATCCATGAACCACTACTTGCTCTCACACCTCCTCTAAAGCAAGGGCGGATCTACCGGGGTGGCATGGGGTGGCAACTGCCACCCTAAAAAATAGCCTTGCCGTTGGCAGCTTTGTTTTGAAATAAAAGTTGTGGCTCATCGGACATTTATGAGAGAAAATCCCTAATGTCCGAGTGCAAGTGAATGCAGCGCAAGGCCCGAGCCTTGTAACCCCTCCCTGGCGCGAGCATGGAAATATGATTGGTGGCGATTTCATTTGAACGGGACGGCACAAAACGAGAAGCATTCGGACAGTCTATGATTCGGGCCGAAGTAGGCGGAAGGAATGAGGTATTTGCGGTCTACAATGACAGAGAAGAGACTGTCAAGTTTGGCTGTACTCAGCATTGAATTAAAACGCACTAAAGTTGTTGATCTTAATCAGTTTGTGAGGCGTTTGGCTGAACAAAATGGTAATCGTGGAACTACCGTTCAGCTGTAATAGATTGCCAACTTGATGCTCTGCTCACGGATGACTCGATGAGCATAACAAACTGTTAAGATGATGACCTTATGTGTTTATATTTTTTTCCTTTGAAAAAACAGTTTTAAGTCCTGAGAAAGCAAATAAGACGGTGTGTTACCCCCAGTTTCCACCGAGTCCGTCTGCGCCGCGCTGCGCCGCGGTTTTGGTCCGACCTCCTCTTGCGCCATAACCCACCGGACGCGTCCCAGAAGCATTTCAGAAGCGTAGCGTCGTGCGTGCAGGCTCGCAGTTTTGTTATTGATTCGGGCATCCTGGACATTTGTACTTCTACAAGAAATTAAGTAGGCTACGTAGTTTAATGTTTTATTTTTGTGTCTGTTTAAATTGTGTTTATTGTTGTTATACATTTCTTATTTTGTTGTGTTGTCGTCTACAGACACAGTTAATAATAATTGTAATAGTCCACTTCCATGATGAAAACCTTTTCGTCCATTGTGTGTATCGTAGTGGAGGTGTTGTGATGAAGGAGGGGGGTCTGCTAAATTAGTGTAGGCCTATGTGGGGAATGGGCCTGGCCCGGATGCTCACCTTTCCACTTCCTGCGAGGGGCGACTGCTTGCCCGACCTTACGTTACGGCTGCGCCGCGGCAATAATAGGATTCATCCTAATTTTAGAGAAGCGCTGCGCCGAGCCGCGTCTGGGCCGCGTCTGAGCCGCGTCTGAGCCCGCTGAGCCGTAACGCGGCGCGTGTAGTGGAATAGCACCCATTGACTAGAGTGGCCGCGATCCCTAGGACCGCCGCGGCGCAGCCGTAACCCGGCGCAGCCGTAACCCGGCGCAGCCGTAACCCGGCGCAGCGCGGCGCAGCGCGGCGCAGCGCGGCGCAGCGCGGCGCAGCGCGGCGCAGACGGACCCGGTGAAAACTGGGGGTAAAACTGCCCAGTCAAACAAAAGCAGCCACTTTGATGTAACTAGGCCAGTAGGTAAGGACCTTCCACTGGATAATAACTGCAGCGATGTTTATGTTTTAGCTGAATACACGTTTTTTAACCCTAACTGATGCAGTTAGTCACTTCTTTTATGTTTGTTCTTTCTGATGTAAAGTCAAGGTTGTAACTGTTTGCAGTAAAGACATGGGGCGTGAACTGTTCCTTTTAGTAATTTATCTTTCAAATTTGAATGAGGGTGAGCAAGCATTTTGAGGAACATTCATCATTAACTCCTCCAAAAAATAGAGTTTATTCAATAATAAATGAATATACATAACAGTGATTGACAGCTGATAGGAATAATATGATTGTTAATATTATCATATTCATACAGACAAACATCGATGAGACAGTTAATTAATGTACCAGCAGGGGTACCATCTATGCAGCAGTCTGCATAGATTGGTACCCCTGCTGGTCTAAGAGTGAGACAAACTCATTCAGTTATTGTTCAGTTAAAGTTCATTAAATGATGTCTGCCACCTTATTATTTATATGTAAGGCTTTACTGATGTGCCACAATAATGTCATCTAATGCTATTGAGTTAAAATATCAATATTGTGGCTTTCCAAGTTAACATTGATTGATATGACTGCGATAAAATCAGCATATAGCCTACTTCTGCCAGGGGATGCCACCCCTCAACATCTCCTGCCACCCCATGAATTTTTGTTTAGATCCGACCCTGCTCTAAAGGCTAACCTGTGGAGCTAATTCCCTGCCATAACTCCACAAACAAACTAAACAAGTTTTACAAATGATTTATGAAGCTAGAGGGAACGTCAGAAGATAATTAAAGTCATCCCACTGTGTAGAACCTCAAGGTAAAGTAAAAATATTGACAATAAATCCAACTACTGCCGAGAAATTTCACTCAAAGGAAAAGTAAAGAAATCACGATCTTCATTTGGATTTATTCTCTTTGACAGTTAATTGATATCCGTCCTTTTGTTACTGAGATATTTTAGTCTGGACCAAAGTGGACCTACCACAACCAACCAACCAAAATCACTGTGTATTGTGAGGTAGTTCACCTGGCCACTGGAGAGGAGGTAGGACCGTGGCTCTTCCAACCCTTCAGCAGCCAACATGTATCACTTCACAGATTGGAACAGGTCCTCCCATGGATGGAGTCCCAAACACACACAGCTCGGTCATTAGTGTGTAAATGAGCCTCAGACACAGGGTTTATGGCCGCTGACCGCAGCGTGTGCTCCAGGTTGGCGAATGACCCGGACAGCATATGGCCGCCCTTCAGTGTTTGATTGCATTACATTCAGAAGGTTCCTCCCAACTGTGAACACATTCAGGCTCTCATGAGGCTCTGAAGTATGTAACATACGAGCCGTCCTCATCTGCTTCATCTGCCTCTATAATTACAGGCTTGTCTTCAGAAAATTGTCTTAAGGCTGAAGTCATTTTGAGTGAGACGACAATGAGAGCTTCTTGCCAGCAATAGGGGAGTTGACTTTTCCTGTTTATAAACTCCATTACAGCATGTTTACAGGAGTATACACCAATTACATTGCTTATATACCCTCTTACCCCCTTGTTTTGCTCTTTTTAAATTCAGGAATAACTTATTTCACGATCATGACGGAGGACTTTATTATGGGTTAAGTGTATAAGCTAAATTACTTACTCTCTAATGGAACCGATACATTTCATTTAATGAGGCAACCTGTGAACTTCTGGTCTTTGGTTCACTGTCGGTGTGTGTGACACAGCGATGGAGAATGGAGAGGATAGACACACCATACAACTTTAAAGTAAGCACCAAATGTGTTTTTTTTGTGAAATTAATCGCTAATCCAGTGTGGTCTTTGTTACCGGTGGAAAATGTTCCCCGCTAGTTTGATGCCAGTGTTTGATCCAAACACGTTTAAGCCTTAAAACGTTTTGAGTACAATTTCTGTCTTGTAAAAATAATTACGTTTACAGTCTTCTTTCCTGACTTTCTTGGCATTTGCCACCACCAGAGAAACAGCATGAATCAGTGTGTTTAACATTACCAATGTGTGGGAACATGCAATAAGTACCTCTTGTATGTGCACAAGATACGAACCAAACAGTGACCCGCACTTATTACAAAGCGCCGTAATGCCAAATGTAGTGAAAAAAAAGAAAAATACTTTATCTCTTTTTCTGCTCCATGAATTTTGGATGGGTTTTGTTCGTTTGTGTATAATGACAATCACAGTAGATCTCACAAAACCATGTGTGTGTACTTTTTTATTTTAATGCAATTGAGTTTTTAATTAGTGATATCAAAGTGTAATTCATAATACCAGCAATGCAAAGGCCTGGTCCACTGTATGGCAGGTTTATAGGAGGGACTGTTTGTAGCAGAGGTCCCGTTAATGTGTGTGCTCACACATGGGGCTTTCACACCAACGCGGTTCCAGGGCCGGTTCGGAGCTAGAGCCTAAAAAGCACAGTTTTTCCTGTTCACACCGCAGCGGAGCCGCCTCTAAGCTCCGGAATCTGGTTTCGTTTCAAGCACCAACATTTTTCGGTCTAGAAGCAAGAACCGCATACGTCACGCTTACGTCGGAGGGGGGCGAGAAAAACCTGAGCTAACAGTTAAAGGCGAGAGTGGCAAATAAAAGTTGTAACAAGCAGTAGCGCCGAGCAAAGTGACTAGAACGCAACCACACACTAATAAAAAAAACACACTTTATAAAGTCAGGCAACACTAACCAGACTTCATGTGATTCTGTTCATTTGTGCCTTACTTTGACCATCCGTTCACTGTTATTGATCATTGTGGAGAGCAGGCAGACATTTTGTTTTGTATTATAGGAGCAGCTATCGGATGCAATCAATACATGGGCTGCACAGGTTGTCATGTCTGACAATCACAAGTAGAATCATAATGAAAAATACGCCGGTTAAATGTGCCTGTAGAAAACGGCTTATGCCACAATAGGATAGCAACAACAAGTAGTCAAGATAGTCAGTTTAGCTTCGGTTGCTATGGTAACATCACCCATTTTATACCAGAGAAACTTTCATAACGGCGTTGTGATGCCAAACAGCGTCAATTCAGACTGACACACATTCACTTATGGGGAACTGGGGATATGTATCAGCTGCTTGTGTGACAGTCAGACAGTGAAGACTTTACAGCGGCCGCTGCCGTGTGAGCTAACCCGGAGCTAACGGGTACGAATTTCTTTCTTTTTGGTGTCTATATACGCCGGGATCCGGAGCCATGGATGATCTGCGATCCTGTGTCCTGGATCTTGAGTCGTGGCTGTGGTCCTGGATCATAAGTCCTGGATGGATATCCTCGTGGATTCATCTTCCTATTATACACACATGCATTTCCAAACATCTGGACTATCTATGTTGCAAATGTATTATCTTTTCAATTTCCACACGGCATCTATTGCACGTCTGTCCGTCCTGGGAGAGGGATCCCTCCTCTGTTGCTCTCCCTGAGGTTTCTCCCATTTTTCCCTTTAAACTGGGTTTTCTCCGGAAGTTTTTCCTTGTACGATGTGAGGGTCTAAGGACAGAGGGTGTCGTTTTTCTCATACTGATATTCTGTAATATGTAACATTTGTGATATTGGGCTATACAAATAAACATTGATTGATTGATTGATGATTGATTGATTGATGATTGATTGATTGATTGATTGATAAACTCCCGTGGAAGAGCAGCACTGTAGCGGTCGGTAATGCCGCTGAAACACATTAATAAACAATGAACCACGGCACTCTGGAGAAAAGTATAAAGTTGGAGAAGTCGCTATTTAATTTAATCTGGCTTGGTACGATTAAAAGCAACACGATCATCGACCCAACGCAGTCCCCCATTGGGAGTTTAGGATGGCCGAATACACAACACTACACTACCCATAATCCCCAGCTATCGTTGAGGACTACAGTCCCCGTGATTAATCTTCAAGCTCTGGGATTGGATGTTGGAGTGGGCAGTGCACCAAGTTACGCCGAGCGTCAAACAGCTCTTTGAAATCGAACGAAACCACGGCAGACTTTCCAAAACTGGACTTGAACGCCCCCCCCAGAACTACACATGCTGGCTATTGTGTTTTTCGCAAACATGTTCGCTATGGCACGTCTCTACTGGGAATTGTAGTTTTAAAAGACGTTTTCCCCAAAATTAGAAGTTGACAGTATCAAACTGTGTACAGCCCTGGAGGTTTAGGGGATACGAAACAAATTGGTGTTATCAAATGTAAAACATGTAATTACTAAATGGGTGAAAATCGCTTGTGTCCATAATGCGCCTCATTGATATATATACCCTGTACATGACAGCTCATTGTTACTTTGTAATTCTACTCCACTACAATTCAGAGGTTAACCTGATATTTTTACTCCACTGCATTTATTTGAGTTACTTTGCAGATTCTGATTAATGATGTGAAATATAAGCAACCCTTAAAGCAGACTTTAGTTACACCTGAGTACAATTCAGGGAAGGTGATTGTCAAGTGCCAACAATCAGGAGAGATATTTGGTGCTTGAGAAGACTAAACATTTATCTGCAGATCCCTATAAAGTATATTCATTACTCGTTATTCTCTACTAATAGTTAATTAAAGACTGCATATAATGGCTATTTTGACATCCCTTTCAAGATTTCAAGATTTTCTAAGGTTTATTGACATATCATATACACAACAAATTCAATAATGTGCGGTGCACACAAAGTACACACAGCCATAATGACGTTGTATTATTAGTGTAGGACACTTATGTATGTATAACATCTGAAGATGTGTAGTTTTATTTATGTTTTCACATAATTTTACAGGATATTGCTATACTATTTCACATGTTTTACTTCTAATATGTGATTTGTAAAAAATCACAGACAGAAAGGTATATCCGTCATTTAATGGTAAGCTATTGAAATTGTGATTCCATAGATGTGTCTCCCATCACCCAAAACCCCTGACTATTCTTTCAACTCAGTATTTACATTCTTATATTCAAAGAAAATCAGTAATATCTTTAAAAACGACAAGTCCCTTTCTATCAGCTGTGCACTGCTACCTATCTACCAATTGGATCAAATATAAAATTCAGCTGAATTAGTGTTGATACTGCAGGAGACGTATTGTGTGAAGAGAAATTGAAGATGTTTAATTGCTGATATATTTATGATCCACGTCACGTATTCAGTTTCCGTGGCAGTTCTTTCCGTTTGTCTAGAAGTCTTCTAATCAGGACTCTATAAATTGAGAACTACGGCAGATGTGTAATATGTAAGCCGAACCGTGTATTACAATGCCGTTATGTGATGACTTCCAAAGAGAAAAGCAAGAACACTCGGAATAAAGTGTTATTATTTTTTTTTAAATGTTTTTTGGATTTCATATCATCCAAAACCCGACCGGACAAAAATATGTGTTGCAGGCACGAAACATACTACCAATAGAAATACATTGCTTTTAAAATCGTTCTGTGTGACACAAAAAAAAAGGGGGAAATCGTGTTGGTGAACACGAATCAATAGATTAAATGTCGTGACTATAACACGAAATGCCGTGAGACTGGGTCGGAACAAAAAGGGGACTGAAAAGAAAAAACTGTTTCGAACCAGAAAAGCTCTAGCACAGAGCTAGAACCGGAACCGCGTTGGTGTGAAAGGGGCAACAGGGGTGCAGTGGTTAGGGTCCACACAGCTCCACTATACAAACAATACAACACACCTTGCTTCAGTTGTCCTCTACTAGCTGTGTCCTTGATATGAAACATTGGCTCTACGCCTCAGTTATGTGCTGGTTGTTTGTGCTGCTCATTAAACAGTGAGAGCAGCCACAGAGGAGCAGAGGGGAGCATCTGGACACCCCTGCTGCTCAGCCACTCACCTCTACCTATCATCTGCATTTGTAATGTCAGGGGGGGGGGCTTTTCATTGTAAAGCATTGTCATTCCTTTATAGTTAAGTGTGCAAGTTTTGAATGTTGTTTTCACCTTTTGGGAACATTAGCTGCCATTCAGTAGCCTTAACGTTTCCCTTAGCGGGGCCCTATCATGCTGCTGGAGGTTTAATAATCTAGTGTGCAATATGTGTTATGTGCATGTAAATGGACTGCAAAGGCTGAAATCCCTGTGTTCCTCTCCCACACCCCCAATCCCCTTCTGCCTGAAACACCCTCCATTGGAGACCTTTGTGTACTCCTGGAACATAGTGACATCACTATGTAACACTCATGCTGTTATTGGCTAGGGCTCCAACACATTTTAAGTGATAGGCTAAGGGGCGGCCATACGTTATGGCAATTCACATCCGTAACAAAGATGGCATGCACAATAGGCTAATAGTTGGTGATTTCACATTTATATATATTTTAATGTGATTTGACAATAAACTGTAGTTTATATTGTCAACAGCAGAAATGTCAACAACAAAAGGGAGAACTTTTTACAATGTTTAATGAATGGGCCAATAAAATGTCTAGTATAGTGTAGCAGGGGGTGGAGCCTATTACTGCATGTATTTGGTTTGATGCAGCGTACAGCAACAAACTTTACTAAACACTCTAAATCAAAGCCAGCTGTCAGTGAGATCCCACTTTTATCATTTGACTTGATCAGCTGGAGGTCAGGGGTCACCAGAGTTTCTAAGAAGAAAATGCAAAGAGTCTTGCTGCTAACAACTGCTGACAACATTCTTTTCCACATTGGATGACTCTTCACTGGGTCAGGTCCGTCCGGTCCAAAGTGACCACACCCAGGTTCAATACACACATGTCCACCCAATGCAGCAATACAAGAGTGAGGAAGAACTCTGTCTTTGGCAGACTGTAATGTTGGGTGGATAAAGTGGTCAGTCCAATCATAAGGCAAAAGCATTGATGAGCACTAAAAGAAGAAAGAACATCAAGGTTCTTCATGCTGCCACCACACAGCACCACCCCCACTGAGTTCTGCAGCCTCTCATTGTAGCTCTCAGCCCCCCCTTTGTTGACACTCAGCCTCCAACCCACTCGTTTACCCCGACCAGCGCCACAGGCCTCAGCTGTCAGCCGTTAGTATTCTGCTGCCAAGGCCCGGACCACAGGGAGCCCCGACGGCTCCACACACACACACACACACACACACACACACACACACACACACACACACACACACACACACACACACACACACACACACACACACACACACACACACACACACACACACACACACCTACACACACACACACACACACACACACACACACACACACACACACACACACACACAGCCTTTGCCTTCCTCATCTGGCCTCCCTCAGGCAGAGGCTGACTTTCTGTTTGCTGATGAGCAGAGCTCCAGCGACAGACTAATAGTCCAGGGATTTTCATTCCTGCTCATTTTGCATTTTGTCCATTATGTCCTCTTTCTCATTTCCCTTGCAGTAATGTTTCTGCACTAATACACAGTTTGCATTATTGATCAGGCTGCAACCTTCCACCTCCCCCTGTCTGCCTGGGCAGAGGGGTGGAGGGGCAAGAGACGGATGGCATACGAAGCAAACAATGTCTATGGGTGGATCCTGGATAGATGGATGGATGGATGGATAGATAGATGGATGGATGGATGGATGGATAGATGGATGGATGGATGGATGGATAGATGGATGGCTGGATGGATAGATGATGGATAGATGGATGGATAGATGGATGGCTGGATGGATGGATGGATGATTGGGGTATACAGAAGGCTGGGTTGCCAGTTTGTCTGCCCCCCCCCAGGATGCCAGACAGGCCATGTCTGGCCATGTTTACTGAGCATTGATTCAAGCCATATGGTGCTACTTCAGAAGGAGTCTCTTCCAGACACCAAACACACACACACATACGCTACACAAATTAAATGGGAGTCTAAAAGAGATATGTACCTTTTAAGTTAATCTGCTCTTATTTTTTGATGTCTTGCATAAAGTGGTCTGGAGGAAAGGTGAAGGGACCCACTAGTTGCTCAGACTTCGTGATCTTGGCCCACGTGCTGGACAGATGGATGGACCAACAGTCCATCTCAAGCCATCCCATCCCAAAAATGACCTCAGACAGTAAGGTCTTTCTCAAAGACTCCCATTATCTTTTGATTTGACTGTTACTCTATAAAGATGGCTATGATGAAATGAATTGATTTGTAATATATCTAATGGTTGGCAAAATACCTCATATTTTATCGACATATCAACTAACTCTAATTCATCACTGATTCATCATTCATTCTTAAAGACTATTTCAATCCGATAAACCGCATCAGTCGGACTGCTCACCGAAGTCAGCGAGTTTCAGCTCTCCGGTGTCTCCGATGAGCAGGTTCTGTGGTTTCAGGTCGCGGTGCAGGATGTACCTCTGGTGGATGTAGGACAGGCCTCTCAGCAGCTGGAACAGGAACAGCTGGAAACGAGGGAACAAAGGGAAATATGTATTTATACAGGAGTATAACGTAGGAATACACAGCATGACATATATCTACGTAGAAACAATATGGTAAAGATAGTCTTTTTTTCAAACAAGCCGTGTGGGCGCTGCCTTGTGACCGCTGCCGTGTGACCGCTGCCGTGTGGGCGCTGCCGTGTGGACGCTGCCGTGTGGGCGCTGCCGTGTGGACGCTGCCGTGTGGACGCTGCCGTGTGACCGCTGCCGTGTGGGCGCTGCCGTGTGACTGCTGCCGTGTGGGCGCTGCCGTGTGGACGCTGCCGTGTGACTGCTGCCGTGTGGGCGCTGCCGTGTGACTGCTGCCGTGTGGGCGCTGCCGTGTGGACGCTGCATCCACAACACGGCTCAGTTCAGCTGTAATGCCTTCACACTGCATAGCGTCTCTGCTCCTCTCTGTCTTGTGTGCAGATTCTGTCTGAGATTTCAAAAATGAATATCAACAACATGTGTCCAAAGTCAGAGCTGCCTCAAATCTGTTTTGTTAGGCTTTCCAGATCCCCCAACCCCCCTGCAAACGTGTCAATCAACAAATAATGAGGCGTGCACGATGCGGCATTCAATTGTTTTCCAGCCCCAGCATTCCCCTCTCATTTCTCTGCTCTCACTGATACTATAGTCCCGGCCAATTAAGCTGATTGAAGCACCGTGGAGCCCAATCAGGGAGGGGCGCTGCGAGGCGTCTGCAGGCAGCGGGTCAACAGTTTATATTCCTGCACTCCAAGGGTGAGAGATGAACTGCAGTGCAGAAAATTAGCATGGGAAATGTGTGCTTACTCATGTATATCAAATAGACTTCTGGAGAGCCCTCTGCCTTGTTAGAGACGCAGCAGCGCGGCAATACAGAGAAGAAAAGAAAACACTCTTTATTCTCTTCAAACAGCTCTTCAATTCAAACATTAAACCCTTCTGAAAAGAAGCGGTTTCTTTTTTTAGCTTCCATTGAAAGCTCGCTTCCATTTGCATTCTAATATTCGAGGGAGAGTGAAGTGCTGAGAGGCAATTCAGTCACACTTTAGAAAATAATAATAATTCTCTATGCTGTTTTTCGAGATGCCAAATTTCAAGGTATGTTTGAGTATTATCCTCGCTCGGTCAGTGGGGAACATTTGGCTAGCTGACTCTTCAGAGCACTGCTGCCCAGCAGACTGTAATAAGTGACTGTGAGGGGTCCGGCTGGGACATGTATTAAAAGGACGTCTGCAGTTTAAGGTGACCGCACCAATTAACCATTCAAGCAAGACATACACAGTGACAGGGACGACCAGGAGAGAATACAAACTCACTGCAGGAGAGGTGGCAGGGAAAAGGTAAGGTGGATGCAAACCAGCCCAAAAGGGTGACAGAGCGAGATGGGTTTCAGAATGTACTTATGATAATGAATAATCTGATCAGATACATGAGCTAATAGAATTCTAAATCTATCTATTATATCTATATCTATCGATCTATCCATCCATCATATGGACTTTAATGTACTTGTTAGCAAATATAAGTGTTTATTAGTGTATTTTTCAAATAATAAAACTATTCTTCATTGGGTTTGTGTATAAACCAATAATACATTATGCATAACTAACCCCTTTTTAAAATACATTATATTTGTCAATTAATTGCTTCCATAGCTGCATACAAATACATTATAGTGTTTTAGAAAACATTTATTGAAGGATATTTAAAAAATACTGTTTAAATTGTCCATTGAAACTGTGCTTGAATACTACAATGCTACAGGATATGTTTCACTGTTGCCATGGAGAAAACACTGACACATATTGTGTGTGTCGTCTGCAGGACTGAGCTGGTCCAGAAGTCCTCGCGGTTCCACAGATGATTAGTAATCTTCATGTCGAGTAAACTGATGTTTGTATGTGGCGTAATCAGCTCCATAGCAACATCATTTGAAGCTTGTGATTGGATGCTTCCTACTGCAGTGCGCTCTGGGACTTGGCTTCCCTCCCGAAGTAGACAGTCTTGTACCTTTGGCTTTTTGTACTTTTTAATTTCAAAGCAGTCTCTCGTGCTCACAGGAGACTTGAAATAGTAGAAAATACTGCAACAGCCTTTTGTCACCAATCAGTGTGTAGAGAAAACACCCTGAGGTCTAGAACTCACTTCCACCATGAGCAGATGCATTTAGGAAAAGAGTTGTGTCGGTTTATTGAAAGCATGCAACAGTAAGACTACTTGATACACACATGGTGAAATACCATGTGTCCAAGTGCATAGAAGTACCCAGCAGAAGTTCTAGTGTATTTGTGTACACGTGTATTTTATCAATGTGTATGGCGTGTGTGTGAGTGTGTGTGTGTGTGTGGTCTAGCATTACTATACTTGTGGGGACCTACATCTGTCTACATAGTTACGTGTGGGGACTGGCTTCCCTTATGGGGACACATTGGAGGTCCCCATAAGGGGAATCATTCATTTTAGGGTGACGACTTGGTTAGGGTTAGGGTCAGGCATGTGTTGGTTATGGTTAAGGTTAGGATAAGTCTCCAGGAAATGCATGTAAGTCAATGTAATGTCCCCTGAAGTGATGTATACATGGTATGTGTGTGTGTGTGTGTGTGTGTGCGTGCGTGCGTGCGTGTGTGCGTGTGTGTGTGTGTGTGTGTGTGTGAGAAAGACAGCATCTGTTTAACAATGATACATTATTAGTTATGACCGCTGGAGCAATAAACCGTGTGATAGTTAAATAACCCATTTACATAATCTATCACAGAGGAGTGACCCGAGTACAAGACCAACAATCCATCGTCAGCGTACCAATACAAACACACGCCATTACTCTAATGATGAAATACTTATTGCCATCACGCCCAAGGAAAGCAGAGCCCTTGATGAATGGGATCTGCTGTGTTATCTTTGCACAGAACGCAGTGCAATGTGGCTCTACGGTGAGATGTTTAGTGTGCAGCAGAGCACGAGGCCGTGTGTCAACGTGACGGCAGCACAGCGGTGTTCATAGTCTCACAAGGACAACAACGAAGTGCGTCAGCACAGAACACCAGGAGAACACAGATGTCGTGTTTAAAGTGCTGTGTTACACGTATGGAACACACTATACGCTGAAAAACATTGAAGGTCCAATACTCTTTTTCAACAATACATCACAGGTCTCAGATTATACAGAACATGTCTCTGTTTGGCTGAAACACCGAACCCCTCTGTTTCAGCCCTGTTCCAAAAGTGCTGATTCTGTAGCTTTACCTGCTAATGAGCCGCTGCTGGCCACACCCCTCTGAGAGTTGATTGGTTTAAAAAAACACAATGGTGCTCTAGGAGGAGATTCAGGTGGGGGGGGGGTTACCTTGGTTGCTGATTGGCTAATGGTTACACAAGCCAGAACATCTTTATGACATCATAAAGTGGTCCAAATCTGATCAGCTCATTTTCAGACAGGTTTTTATAGAAATGGATCAAAAAGAGAGAGAATCTTTGTTCCTGACACTTTCAGAGTCTCTTTACACAGAGGGGACACATGTTGATGTAGAAGAGACATGAAGAAGAGGGGACACATGTTGACGTAGAAGAGACATGAAGAAGAGGGGACACATGGTGACGTAGAAGAGACATGAAGAAGAGGGGACACATGGTGACGTAGAAGAGACATGAAGAAGAGGGGACACATGTTGATGTAGAAGAGACATGAAGAAGAGGGGACACATGTTGATGTAAAAGAGACATGAAGAAGAGGGGACACATGTTGATGTAGAAGAGACATGAAGAAGAGGGGACACATGTTGATGTAAAAGAGACATGAAGAAGAGGGGACACATGTTGATGTAGAAGAGACATGAAGAAGAGGGGACACATGTTGACGTAGAAGAGACATGAAGAAGAGGGGACACATGGTGACGTAGAAGAGACATGAAGAAGAGGGGACACATGGTGACGTAGAAGAGACATGAAGAAGAGGGGACACATGTTGATGTAGAAGAGACATGAAGAAGAGGGGACACATGTTGACGTAGAAGAGACATGAAGAAGAGGGGACACATGGTGACGTAGAAGAGACATGAAGAAGAGGGGACACATGGTGACGTAGAAGAGACATGAAGAAGAGGGGACACATGTTGATGTAGAAGAGACATGAAGAAGAGGGGACACATGTTGATGTAGAAGAGACATGAAGAAGAGGGGACACATGTTGATGTAGAAGAGACATGAAGAAGAGGGGACACATGTTGATGTAGAAGAGACATGAAGAAGAGGGGACACATGGTGATGTATAAAAGACATGAAGAAGAGGGGACACATGTTGATGTAGAAGAGACATGAAGAAGAGGGGACACATGTTGATGTAGAAGAGACATGAACAAGAGGGGACACATGTTGATGTAGAAGAGACATGAAGAAGAGGGGACACATGTTGATGTAGAAGAGACATGAAGAAGAGGGGACACATGTTGATGTAGAAGAGACATGAAGAAGAGGGGACACATGGTGATGTAGAAGAGACATGAAGAAGAGGGGACACATGGTGATGTATAAAAGACATGAAGAAGAGGGGACACATGTTGATGTAGAAGAGACATGAAGAAGAGGGGACACATGGTGATGTAGAAGAGACATGAAGAAGTGGATCTTGCATGCTCGGTGACCTCATGAAGAAGGACTGGTTGTGGACAGCACCAACGGGTGTGAAAGTCCGATAGCAGCGATACACAAGGGTTAACACAGAGAGGATACTGCACTCACTCTGCATGTTCCTTTATAGAGCCTTATGAGTCTAATAAATGTAAAGTGGTTTGGTGCAGTGATAATAATGCTCTTGAGATCATTACTAAGGAACAGAGGGAATTGTCTTAGAGGTTTACTGACTCTCATAAAGTCCCTCCATCTGCTACGTGCACATTCAATCTGTCCGCTGAAGTTGTTGATGGTGCGAATGGAGATGCTGCAATGTGAGACAAATAAGAGTTTGGTCAAATGTGTCCACACACAAGCGTATAACTTCCCTACTGAGCAGACAGGGTACTGGTCCCTGAACCTGGACACAAACAGGGTGTGACAGCAGATTGTGAAACAGTCACAAGACGGCTCATGTTTTGTCTGAGTTTTGATTTGCTATCTGTGTGCAGTGGTGGAAAGTAACTAAGTACAATAATATAGTATTATAGCTAAGTGCTATTTTGACATGTTTGTAATTTAATGCTACATTATATTTATACTTCGCCAGATTTCAGAGGTAAATATCATACTTTTAAAGTGAAAAACACATATATGCTGATATGGTATAATGCAGCACTGTACTACTAATACACACAATGTCAAGTATCTAAACTGCTCCACATTGACCAACTTCAACACCAAAATGCTCTTACATGTATAAAAACAGGATACTATAGCAAACATTAAATTATTCAGCAAGTACTATTACTTGTAATACTTGAAGTACACATAATACTTTATATTTATATTTTATATTATAGTATATAATAGCATATCATTTTTTTTAAATGCCGAACGAGTACTTACTTACTACTTTTTGTACTTTCAGTATATTTTGATGCTACTTTTGTACTTTACTTAAGTAAAGGATCAGAGTACTTCGTCCAACACTGTCTGTGAGGTTAAGCCTTAGTGTACAAGGTACAGTGACTTGGTTAAGGTAATGGAATGTTGGAGTCTACAGTCATGCTCACAGTTCTGTAAGCTTCTATCTATTAATAGCGGTGCATTGGCTTTCTTCTGAAACCAGCAGACTAACATGCTCATGTGAATCAGTTATAAATACCTTTTATTTCAGCGTGTTAGTATGCTAAGAAGCATAACACATGCTGGATAGAAAATACTCTTTGAAGTTGCAAAATATATGTCATAAACCAAAGCAAAGTATGGAGAAATGGCAGACTCCTGACAGCACTGTAAGGTAAGGGGTAATACATGTGTTCGGGTCAAGACTGTGACTCACATTGAGAGGTCAATCATACACATTCTGTTGATACTTCTACTTATGGCGCGTTTCCACTGCAGGGCCTCGCTCGGCTTAGTACGGTATAGTTAGGCCTTGTTAGGCCTTGTTAGGCCAGGCTCACTTTATGCTGCGTTTCCATTACAGTTTAGTAGCTGGGGCAGTAACTATAGTAACGCAGTGTAGGCGGAGCCGTGACGTCATCTTCAATGCGAACCACAGAAAAACAACATCAGCCGTTCGCTGTTAGCACTCAGAGCTCACAGCTCCTCATATCTGTTCAGAAACTAGACAAAAGTTAAACAAGTACAAACCACAGACTGCCTGTGTCATGGAGAATACAGTCGCTGGTTTATTTATGTCTGTAGGCCGTTGTTGTGTGTGTGGACGGTCGGAGCATATACTGCGTTAGCTTAGCAGATATCCATTCAGAAAACACGCATTTTAAAAGGGTTTTTCGCCTGCCGTGTGTCTGCAGACTTGTCAAAGCATTAATTCATGGTTTTTACTAACCGGTATCGGTATGTTGTTACTTCGGCATCATTTTGAAACGTGTATTACAATTAAATCAAGGTCAAATATGTTCATCTTGTTATAGTTGTAGCCCCCTTGCCAGTTAGTATGCTAGTTTCGCATAATAATAATAATAATAATGCATTTTATTTATATAGCGCTTTTCACAACTCAAAGACGCTTTACAGTATGAGGGAGGGTAGACAAACAAGGACAGGCAAACAAGTAAGTAAAAAATAAAAAGGCAGTCAAGAGGAAGTTGATTGAGAGGGGGGGGCTTATGGGTAGACAGTACTTGTCCGGTAAATTAAGGGACAAGTGTCTGGCTAGAACAGTCTTGGGCTATTATCAGCTTGGGCCTGGCGAAATGTGAATGTTCTATGATCTATGTTTTAGTTTGATCTGTATTTATAAGCTCAAATCAAAGCACAGATCATTTCCACATTGTCAACGAGTCAAACTGCAAACATTTAGCTTAGTTGACAAATCTCCAAGTCAGTGTTTTCTGAAATGAGTAAACGTGGCATGTTCAGTGAGGGAGAGCTAACGTGAAGGATTGTTAAATGGAGTGAGAAGGTTCTACCATCTGCCAGCAGGCAAACACAGATCCCTTATCTGTTCCACTTAGCATCTGTAGGGCTGTTCTTAATGGGCTGTATCAAGAGACAGCATCAGCCTGCACTGAGGGCCGGTCACTGGGGCTAGAATGTTCCAGATCCAGACCATTGTCTCTGGCTGATGGTTTAATGAGCAGCGGTGGAGCTCTGCAGGGCCTGTGTGTAAAGACACTGCTGGAACACTACAGAGACCAGAAGACATCACTCAGCATCCTTTTTGAAATCTGAATGTGTTTCCTGTTTTTGGAATAAAGGCACTGAAGACACTAAATCTATATTTGGTCAAAGATGGTGTTTGATGGAGTGGGGGAAAGCAAGGAGTCACGACTGGCTCTGTCTGGCTAGACACTTTTTTTGTGTTTAGTTCAAGTGTGCATGAGTGTGTTGTTGTCCTCTTTACAGTCGATGCAGAAGAAAGGTAGTGTATGCACAACTCAACTGCTGAGAAAGGACAGAGTTCATCACCAGGATGTTGCACGATACAGCTGTGATAGCAGTGACCTTCACACATCATTACAGCTTCTTTTAAAAGATGTAATCTCCTCTGCAGATGGACACATTAAATACATTTCTTCTACTTCAACTTCGCAGTGATTCTTAACCTTTCTGATTTGTTCCCGTTAACAAAAGCAGCGTCTGCTTATATCCACTCTCTACATCATTAATATGTGACCCGCTCTATCGAAATCAGTCGGAAGTCTCAACGGCTCATTTAAACGTGGATTTGCGTAAAAAAATAGTTTTTCTGGGTTCGGGTGTTTTGTTTGATTTTAAATAAACAAATTCTTGGCTTTCAGAATATGACACTTTTATTTCCAAAATCACACGATAAATACATGTTTGAAGCTTGTAAAGGGAAGATGGCAGCTCTCACTCGCACTCTGCTCTTCCAGCAGCGCCGCCCCCCTCCCTCCGGCTGACATTATGAATGTAAGAGTATAGTAATCATAGATAACACGGCAGGGTCCGTTACAGTTTGTTTTCGTCTGATTTCAATTAAACAAAGTCTTGGCTTTCAGAATATTAAACTTGTTTCCGCAAATTCAGATGACAAATACAACTTTGAAGCTTCGGCATAATTACAAGCGGAGAACGAAGTAACTTAACGTCACAGCAGGCGTAACAACAGCCGGTGTGTCTCGTGAGGGTTTTCCCCGGGAAACAAACACAATACACACAAAGCAACATTACACACAGACACACACGCGTATACACACACACACACACACACACACACACACTCGCGAGCTTCCCCTCCAAACGAAAATATCTTCCCTCCGTAGTATTTTGATCATTTGCTCCGCTAATAACTAATAACCAATCAGATCGATGGATTCCAGAGAAGAGAAACTTTAAAGGCCTTTTTCTCAAAATGATGACTCGGTGACAGTCATTATATAATGTGACATATTTCGCTTAATATTCGGAGTACAAAAACAATCCTGATATCGTTAGAAAGCTAGGAGTCTCCTCTTTCCAGCAGTGTATACAACTCAAAATGTGTCTTCGGGTCAATGCGACTGATTTTGATGCTTTACATTCTACACTTCTGACCATGTTTGGTTTGAATATCTTGAGTAAAAGTGAATAATCTATAAATATGTACATTTTGCATTTCCCATTAATTACGTCAGAGCCTTTCAATCTTTCTTGTAACTCTGAGGTGTTTCTCAGCGTGATGCAGCCTAATGTGTGCAGGCTGCTCACCATGGGGCTATTCTGCACATATTGCAGTGTGTTCAGAAAGAGCAGACTGGACAGAATACATGTCACCCAGTGTGTCGTAGGCTAAAGACACATTGGCAGTGTTTTTCATGTTGTGGCAGTTGTCACAATTGTCAAGCAAAGTATATATTAGGATTTTTTTAATGTGTTCTTTAAATAAACGAAAACCAATATTTCCAGAGCTTTTCACACAGTTTGTGCGTTCACTTATTGACACAAAGTGCTCCAATGAATGTGTGACACGAGTATGCATGTTGAGGTGGATATGGACCACCAGTTGTCATACATGGCTGTGATGACCTGTTGTAGTATTGACTCTGAGGGGGCATCACTAGCTGGTAATGTCATTGTCAGAGTAAATGCTGGCTGTTATGTGGCTTGTAGACATGGCTTGTGGGTGTCAGCTTCCCATTGAGACATGGCCATTCAGCTGACTGCATATAATCTAATAGGAAGAGCACTTCAGGCTGGATGCGGTCATACTCACTTGAATTGAATTACGGAAGCTAACAAACTGCAGTCAAGTACACGGGATGAGTAGACTTAATGGTGCCGCCCAGCTAGAGCGTTTCAATAGATGTTACACTGGATACCATCGAGATGAATCAGAAACTTCAGGGCTTTTTCCATTTCAAACTGAAGCACACACACACACACACACACACACACACACACACACGCACACAAACAAAACACACACACACACAGCTTTCTGGTTCTTGACCAATAATCACATTAGCAGTGCGAGTCTGAGCGTGTGGAGGATCTAATAGCTTCTAAGTTTCTGATGAGTAAGAGGCACGATGGTGGAGGGACTTCACTTCCTCAAAGTCATAAACTGATAACAGACATAACCCCTTTATGGTTTGGATTAAAAATGGACTCACCGATAACTTCGCCTCACTGAAACACCCACAGGCTTTGTGAGGCTATTCATAATCTCAACTTTTATGAGACATGCATTTAGAATCAAAAGAAAAGTTCAAAAGTGAAACCTCGAACAACAGGAAATCTGCAAGAAGTAAAACAACCTCTAAAGCTCATGAATGACTTTTATGATCTAATAACTCTTAAAGCTGGTGAAGACAAAGATAACAAAATGCAAGTCCCTCTAAAGCCATGAACTGTTTTTACTACCCTCTCTGGTTTGGTAACATTGTTATATATTCATGTTCCTTTTGGGCACCACAACTCTCCACATAAAGCAGCAGCATGAAAACTGCTATCAATAATCTCGTCACACTTTTGTAAGAAAACAAAAAAACAATGTTGTCAAATGTACTAAAAGAAACTTGAAAGATGATATACTGAAGCAAATATTCACACAGAGTCTCTTTGATGATATATTTGACAGAACTTAGATTGAAAGATATTATTGGGAATACCTTCTGGGGTTCACTTTGGAACCTGAGCACAGAGGTTAGCATGCTGTGCTGTATACATAAAACATGCTATTACAAAAAAAGTCAATGGAATGCTATCGTCAGGAAATTAAGAGCTGCATGGAACAATGAGCAGGTCTGACTGGATAGTGTGTTAGCAAGGCAAGGAGGATAACTTGGTCGTCGTAAAATCCCTTATTATTATAACTATCAGTATAATGAAAGGTGTCATAGTAAGAGATATGGAAACTAATCCCTTCCAACATTAACACCCATAACGGTCTCTCTGATCCTCCAGGGCTCGTTCACCCGTCCGCTGCAGGATGTCAGCGGCCTCCTCCCGGATGGACACTCCTCTTTTGACCTAGCTTTCTATTACACTGCCATCACATTGAGATGGAATCTTAGTTCACAGCTATGTCTGGGACATTGGGGGAATATGGATAGTCAGCAACAACAGAGCCTTGAAAGTGCTTGTAAATATGCATTAGCACAAGTTACTTATATTTAGCATGGTTGAAATTCCTCACTGTGTATTACATGTCCATCAGGCATGTCCATTACAAGCAACTGGTGTGTCACATACACACATGTGGATTGACTACATTGATTGGCTATTTAAGAGTGTCATCTGCATAAATCAAGTCAAAGCAACCTCAAAGGGAAATCTCAGTACAAAAACCCTGCAGATGTAAGAACTTGGTTTGGTGAGTCAGTCAGTGTTGTTTTAAAGTCGGACATCGGACATCTCCCTCCGGGCTGGTGTACCTGCAAGAGCCATTTGCAGCTAATAATAATAATATTATTAATACATGTGATATATATAGCGCTTTTCCTTGTGCTCAAAGCGCTAAGAAGCCTTTTATGAAACGCTGAAGACAAATCAGAGCACTGGTGATTCCCTGATCTGCTTCTGAAATGTATTTTGATGCATACAGGTACTACTCCTCAAACTAGGTGTGTCATTATACCAGAAAGGTAACAGTCGTTAGCAATTCCTCAGTTCTCGTGACATCTTCTACATACACCTGACACCTGAGCATATACTTCACGTACATCATATGGTTCGTTAAACTGACAAATGTATCCACAATCTTAGAAAGTACAGTGATAACTGCAGGCTCCAATATCCACGGTCAAATAGAACTCGTCTTAACACTAATACGATTCCAAGGAATAGTGAAGCTATTGTCAGTGTGGCGGATTATTAGAACCATTGTGTTCCTGCTGGGTTCTGCAGTGCAGCCTCCATGACATGACTGCGCCGGAACAAAGCCATAAGTCCTTCCAGCAGATTAGAAACCACGACTCTTCTTCTCACCAGAAAGTCAGCGGGCGCCGAGCAACACCTCGCTCTCAGAATAATCCTGATTATTCATGTGAGTCTCGCCGAGGCTGCTGTTAGCGGAAGAACACGTATTACTTATGTAAATCCTGGGTGGCTAACGGTACGAGCTGTTATATAACACGTGCAGCCTGAACTGTCACCTTCCTGCGTGAGGAAACATCCTGACGCCAGCACCACATGGCCTCATTCACTCCATCACCATCTCTTTCTGTGTTCTCTCATATCCTCTGAGAAACAGGAAACGTTCACTGGTGTCATGGTACAGAGGATCAGCCTATCGCTATGGAGCAGCTTTACCGACTCATAAAGACTTATGTCCCACTTAATTGGCAACACAAATAAGTTTGGTCTCTTCAATTACGCCCCAAAGCTGTGGAACACAATCCCTCGACATCAGGGAGGCATGCTCTGTGGAAGTCTTTAAAAAAAAGCTTTTTTGTGTACATATTTGTACACTTACTTGCCTTTTAGGAAGCTAACACTTGCTCTCTGCTGCCCTTCTAAATGCAATCTTATGCATCATTAACTGTCACCTGCCATTATTTGGAGCTGTCGATGTGAATGTGCACTATCCTCCTTTTAATGCACCATTTCATTGTCGTAACTTTTAATGTTTTATTTTATATGTGTATTCTATGCTCATGTTATGCTTATTTGTCCTTTATAGTAACGTCTTTCTGATATCAATGTACTGTGACTATGTTAGGGAATGTCAACTGTCTACTGTGAAGTGTGTATGAAAGGTGCTATAAAAATACAAATTATTATTATTATTATACATATAATGGAAAGTTGCTAAAAATGGCATACAGACATTGGTCACGGCAACATCATATAAATGATTCTTCTGCATTCAAACTGTAAAGTAAAGGTTGATGTATGGCATCTTAAAGCCTAAGCCAGTCCTCAAATAATGTCATAATATCTGTTCCATGATGTTTTTATGAGCTTTTATTTCTACTGAAAATGGCTTCCTAATTATTATTCAGTGTAACTTTGGTGTGACATCACATGCAGTGGAAAGTAACTAAACACATTTACTTTAGAACTGTACTTAGGTCATACAAAATGTAGGTACATATACTTTACTTGAGTACTTCTATGTCATGTCTTTATACTTCTACTCAACTGCATGTTGGCAGCGAATACTTTTCACTCTACATGTATTGGATGTTACTAGTTGATTTGCAGGTTCATTTTATAATTACACAAATTAAATCAGCTTATTATTTAGCAAGTTATTAATGTTATCTCATTTTAGCTACACAATTACAATGATACAAACATTAATGCATCACTAATTATAAATCCATGATATAAATATAATATTCCAAAAATGGCCACTTTCAATAATGGTTCTAGATATACTAAAGTGTATTTGTGTTTTTTAGTTACTATAAGTTACATTTTGAATGCAGGACGTCTACCTGTTACAGAGTATTTCTACGCTGTGGTACTATTACTTTTACTTATGTATAACAACTGAGTACACCACCATAATATATGTGGCAACCAGCCGTCCTATGTGGACAGGACTGTTTGAGAGAGGGGCCGGAATGGACCTCTCTTCGAACAACGTGTTGTTCACAACAGTGTATGAGATGTGTGGAGGATGCTAGCGCTGTTAGCCTGCTAGCTCCCAATGGATCCTTATCATACTGACATCTATAATACTACCAACACTATGTTATGTCCTGCTTGCTTTTACCCTTAGCCCAAATGCTCATATTATCAAAGCACTTTGATTTGATCTCCTCCAATGACCACTGACCCTGCTGATAGCCAATGAGAATAGAGCCTTACAAGTCTGAACACACTGAACAGCTGAATAAGTTGAGTATTGCTGAGTAGTGAGGGTTACAGTACTGCATGCTTGTGTGGGCGGTTGTCTGTAGGGACCTGGCTTGGAACCGGATGGTCGCCTGTTCAAGTCCTGTTGAGTAGCCCTTGAGCAAGGCACCAAACCCTGCCTGCACCCTGCACTGTAAATATAATCGCTGCCCACCCACTCGAGACCTGAATCCTCCATGTGCTCTCATGTCGTGTTCCCGGTGGCAACATCTCCCCTCTTTTCATCTGCACTTTTTGAGCACTTCAATACATGCTCTGGTTTCACTCCATTTCTTGTGAACAACGTAATAAGTGGTGCTGTACTGTACCTTCACATTGTCCGGGTGGAGCCCCCCAGGGTGTCTGTCCATGTACTGACACAGGTCTGTGTGCTGCAGAGTCAAAGAGAAAGAGCACAACGTTAAAACAGCAACAAGAGAAAGTGCTCCAGCTTGTTATGGATAAGCATTACGATTGAGAATGTCATTTTGGATTCATATCATTTTGATTCAATGTGAGGCAGATTAAGAAAAACAAAAACACAGTATATTTTGTTCTGTTTCGTCCATTCAGAATATTTCCTTATGAGAATGTGGTTCATCTTCGAGTGGTGCTTTCCAACTGAGATGTGAGGTGGTTTGTCTGAGCTGCCCCCCCCCCGGCCTCTGCGTTGTGTTAGCAGATTGAGGGAGGAGGGAAATCAAACTGATATTTATAATCCGGCACGAGCGGAGCCTCCTCTGCTGAATAATTCAGACGGACGCTCCCGCGTGTCCCGTCTGTCCGTCTCACTTCCCCTGCTTCTCTCCGTAATGCATGTCCTCGTTTCCCTCACAATGCCCTGTCTCCTCTCCCTATGTATTTCAGGCTCACCCTGTCAATCATCACTGCCGTTGAGAGGAGAACAACACACGGAGGTTTGAGGCTGGGACGCCGTCTGAATGGAAAACAGTGATTTCAGCTCGACACCAGATGATGGATCAACATGGGACAGAACAGCTTGCACTGCAACATTTAACCTTCCTGCTGTCCTCGGGTCAGATTTGACCAGTTTCCCTTTTTTTTTACGTTGGGATTAAGGTACAAAAATGTGATTATATACATTCATAATCATAATCATTTTTGTTTTGGGTTTTATATAAGTTGTGGTCTTCTGTAAGGTCACCCAACATGTGTGCCTTCTTTAACCCAGAAATGACCTTTGACTTGTTGTAAATTAGGTCCTTTGACCCTACACTGGTAATAAGGCGGGATAACGTGGGCTTGAAAGGTGTAACACAGATTTGAGTGATTATTTATACCATGCTTTATAAAAGTCAAACCTCGAGGACAGACGTTGCACAGCTGATAGCAACACAAGGGTTAAGTCACGAGTTCCTCGTATTAGAATGGTTGTGCTGCATCTCAATTGGAAAACGGATTCAGTGGGTAATATGAATAATCAGAGAGGACATGTCCTCAGGTCACGTCTCACTGACTCTCCTTCAGAAGCCGAGCCTCTGACATGCGTTACATGCACTTAAACACGGTTTTCAGTCTCATTAAAGGAAGCTGAGGAAGCTGCTTCTGGGCAGAGGTTTAGCCCGCTCAGCGTTTCAGGATCAAACATGGAGCTGCATATCAATGTGGGCGTCGGCGGCTGTGAGTGGGCGCATGTGGAGGAGCTGCACACTCACACTTCTGTGCAAAAGAAAAGATTGTTATTGCTTTGCTTGCAACACAACGTTGACCACGAGAAAGCTGAGCTGAGCTTTGAGTATTGAATATATTATAATGACTCTTTTCTGCCCCTGAGCAACAGTTGGCTTTGTTTGCTTTGACTTGAAGAGATGAGGACAGGATTGATGTATCTCTTCATCTCATGAGAGAAAATAGAAGTTCATAGGAAGTTTCTCCAAACCCTCACTTTAAAGGGTATTTTATACAAAAAAAGTGTTGACTAGTTTCCTGTGTTATTATCACAGACTGTGGATAACACGGGAAGCAGCCACTAAGAGGATTTCTGCCAGACAACATGTATATCAATAAACAGATATTTGGAGTACATGAAACCTTATAATGAACAATCAGTCAGACTCATTTCATAGATATAGCCTGATATAAAACATATGACCTTAGAGGGCTCTACAAAGTGTTCATCCGCCTTACAGTCATTTCCTAACGCTTCACAAATCATTACGTTATTCACAAAAATGTATACTATATATTTAAAAGGTATGCAACATTAACCTGTAAGCTATGATCAAATATATCCTTTTTAAACTCATTTCATGTTACACAAACTAGTGATAATATAGCATACATCATAGCATGACTTTAATCAGCAAACGGTATTCATTTTAATTTGCAAACAGTAAAAATCAACAATTTATAACTGATGGTTATTATAATTTAACTGTTACTGAAACAACTCTCCAAAAACATATATTAAATGTGTGTGTTATACAGATCATCGAAAGTAGGCCGTAATCATATATCAGCACAGAGCACTAACAGGTGACCTACTTAAAGGGAAGTGAATCAACTTCACCAACGATCACAACTGTATTGTGCTTAACATATCCGACAGTCGCTCCATTACTATCCTTAAGTTAAGTTCTAAGCATATCCTGGGTAGCTCCAGACCCTGCGGCCTGTCGATCTCTACGGCTGGTTTACTTCAGATGGTAAACTGCAGCAGGAAGCCTTCCTGTGGGCCAATAGACTTTCCTTCAACATATTGAAACGGTGGCCTTCCGATCAAATGGCTGCCTGGCTTCCTGAAATGAGACAGAGCATGGATGCTTAAAGAGAGCTGGATACTGCGTTGGAGGCGGGGCCGCTCATAACTATTTCACTTGTTTGGTGGCGCTTGAAATCAAACTGCTGTCCTGCTGTCTGAGCAAATCACCAGATCTACCGGAGAGATCGTGCGTCCACAGGATCATCCAATCGAATTAATAGAAAGGATCATTACTCTTTACAACTTTAAGCATTTCATTATTTCAAAAAGGATCGCGGATACAAGCGGCCGAGATGGGTTTTCTCCGCAGGGTGGCTGGCGTCTCCCTTAGGGATAAGGTGAGAAGTTCGGTCATCAGGGAGGGACTCGGAGTTGAGCCGCTCCTCCTTCGCGTCGAAAGCAGCCAGTTGAGGTGGTTCGGGCACCTAGTTAGGATGCCACCTGGGCGCCTCCCTAGGGAGGTGTTCCAGGCACGTCCAGCTGGGAAGAGACCAAGGGGTAGACCTAGGACCAGGTGGAGGGATTATATCTCTTCGCTGGTCTGGGAGCGCCTTGGGATCCCCCAGTCAGAGCTGGTTGATGTCGCCAGGGAAAAGGAACGTTTGAGGCTCTCTGCTGGAACTGCTACCCCCGCGACCCGACCACGGATAAGCGGGAGAAGATGGATGGATTATTTCAAAAGGAATTTTGAAGTTTCAGACTTTGAAGTTGATTTACCTTAAAGAGTCCCTATTCTGCTTGTTTGGGTTTCCCCTCAGTGTGTTCTAAAGGTCTTGTGCATGTCAATGGTCTGCAGAGGCTGAAGTCCCTGTGTTCCTCCAGATGGACTTTCTCTCTCTCACACCCCCCCTGCCTGAAACGCCTCCAGTGGACTCCTTTGTTTATTTCCGGAACATAGTGACATAGCATGTGCTGATTTAAAGACATATTATCTCAATGTCAATCGGAAAAGTATGTTTGGGGCAAATGGCATCACATGCTTGACATATAAGTTGTAATTCCACCATTTGGCCACTTTGAAAATGTGTTTGAAAGCCCGCTGACTTCCTTCAGGCCTGGCATACTCTGCTGTGTCTGGCTGCTGTGGAAAACAGCTCAGACCGCTTTAACACTCTTCACGTGCCTAATCAACAAAAGTCTGGAAATCAAAATATCCAGAGCTCATCTTTCTGTGGGCAGATTATATAACACTGGAAGCAGACACTGAGGTGAATAGAGTCAAGCTAAAGAGACACACATGAGCATGACCTCTGACTCTGCGTGTTGAACAAGGTATCAGTGGACCACTCACCACATATTCAAAGACCAGCGTCAGGGTCTCCTTGGTGTGGATGATGTCATGCAGGAGCACGATGTTGGAGTGCTTCAGGCCTTTCAGGAGGGATGCTGCAGAGAACAACAGACAGAGTGTGTGTGAGACAGAGAGAGTGTGTGTGTGTGTGTGTGTGTGTGTGTGTGTGTGTGTGTGTGTGTGTGTGTGTGATTCACGCCTTCATTAGCTGCATCATTAGAATGCTACACGGCCCCTAAGCCTCGCTGCGCACAAACAGGGGATTAAGAAAGATTGAAACTGAGAAAGGAATCACAGATTGGATTATGGCTGTGAGTTCTCACACTCACTCGTCAACACTTTTATGATGCAATGGACGTTGTTAATAAGTAGAGCAGTGAGATGGTGTGTGGGGGGGGGACTTTAAAGCTCTCCGAGTCTTACGGTGTGATCGGACTCGCTAAGACTTTCACATGGGAGTCACTTCAGAGTGAAACCTGGAGTACAGTCATATAATACAACAACATATTTATAATTCGAAGTGTCATGTGTGCCGTTTGTAAAGCAGAAGTTTTATATCATGTTATGATGACCAATACTAATCCATACACACCCCAACAGTGAGTGATTCCTCCATGAGGCATCACAAGTCGTGTTAAATACAAAGCAAGGCAAACATAATGTTTCATAGTTGACGGTAAATAAAGTGTAAAGCATTCTTGATCAGGATAATGCAGCACTTTTAAATGCCAAATAATATGTTTTTGTGTCATGAAGCACGAATGCATTCATTCACTATAACTGCTCTCATAACGCAATGTAGATGTATTCTGTATAGATAGTGAAGACATGCTGCTCTATTTGAATGGTCAGCTTTCAGACAGTGTATGTGAATGGTCAGCTTTCAGACAGTGTATGTTAATGGTCAGCTTTCAGACAGTGTATGTGAATGGTCAGCTTTCAGACAGTGTATGTTAATAGTCAGCTTTCAGACAGTGTATGTGAATGGTCAGCTTTCAGACAGTGTATGTGAATGGTCAGCTTTTAGAGAGTGTATGTTAATGGTCAGTTTTCAGACAGTGTATGTGAATGGTCAGCATTCAGACAGTGTATGTGAATGGTCAGCGTTCAGACAGTGTATGTGAATGGTCAGCTTTCAGACAGTGTATGTCAGCTTTCAGACAGTGTATGTTAATGGTCAGCTTTCAGACAGTGTATGTGAATGGTCAGCTTTCAGACAGTGTATGTTAATGGTCAGCAGTTGTTGATTTACTGTGTGGACGGCACTGTATTATTTTATTTGTTCTCCATCAAGGAACCAATCTTAAATGTTGAACACCAAGCCAAGAGAACAGTGAGAGCTGAGGTTGGCTGACAGTAAACCTTAATATATCAATGTGACGAGTTTGAGCTCTTCATAAAGGACTCGAGATGAGCCAAGCTGTTATTAACCCTCAGATGCCCGAGTGCAGGGCCGGCCCTCGGCATAGGCAGTATAGGCGAATGCTAAGGGCGCATCAACCCATAGGGGGCGCCGAAAATTGAAAAAAAAAGTTAGAAATAATATTTATTTCATAACAACACAATTTCCCGATTTTGGATCAACAAAGTACATCTTATGATCTTATACTAACAGAACTACACCTATATTGCGTACAGCACCCATAAACTATGGCACACACCCCCCCCCCAAAATCAAGTTGAACTGCCCCAGTCCCCAGTAAAAACCAAAGGTTTATGTGAAATTGTTATTTTTTTGAAATAATGGTTTTAGTGTGCAATTATAGGTTTTAATTTTGTATTTGTATTCATTTAAAAGAAATCAAACTCCCAAAAAACGTACACAGCTTCTGTGTGCTTTTATTAACATTGGAATTTACTGTGTAAGCGGCCGCGAGGGGGAGAGCTTTAGAGAGCTCTCTCCTGAAAGACTGAGAGGCTCTGATAACCTCAGCTCAGTGAGGTAAAGGCACACCTTTATATGATCATTATAGTTATACAAAAATAAGAGAATAGATGAAAAACAGGTATAAAATACTGACAGTACAAAAAAGTTGTTATTAATAAACAAGAATACAGTTTGAAAGGGGAGTGATTTGTAAAATATCCATAAAGAAAAAGAAAATCTGCCTACAGTTCTGTTTCATGTGGGTGTTGAGAGATGTATCCATAGATCTCCTAATGGTGCTCTCAAAGTGCACCAGATTGATGCTTTGAAGGCAAGGCAAGGCAAGTTTATTTATATAGCACTTTTCGACACAGGGTAATTCAAAGTGCTTTACAAAAAAGAAATGAAAGACATTAAGCATTAAAAAAGAAAAGCTAATAAAATAAACATTAAGGAAAAATACATGGATAAAAGTTACAGTGCAGTCTAAAATATGAATAGTTCAATTAAACATTACAAGAAAAAGTACATGGATAAAAGTTACAGTGCTAGTAAAATAAACATTAAGGAAAAATACATGGATAAAAGTTACAGTGCAGTCTAAAATATGAATATATTCCATATATTTAATTTAGACAGACTTTCTTCACCATATTTTGCTCTCATGACATCCACAATCGGACCCTCAGGAGGCTGTACACACCCCCTCCCCTGCTTTGCTTCCATAACAAAGTCTTTAAAGTGTTACCAAAACACTCCGTGTTACCAAAAACACTGAACTTGAACTTCAATATAAAAAAAAAGTCTTCCCGGGGGTGCATGCCCCCGGACCCCCGTAGAGGAGCCCCCACCCACTTAAATCATGTTCAAATGGATAGGAAACTAAATACAGTTGCACACATCTTGTGTCAATATCTTTGTTTTTGTGGTCATGCCACAACCATGCACGTGCGAATCATAGTGAGTGTCTGCATTCTGGGTGGGGGGGGGGCGCCAGCTAAAATCTTGCCTAGGGCGGCAAATTGGTCAGGGCCGGCCCTGCCCGAGTGACCCTACACTCTTCCATAAGTGGGTCAAAAAGGACCCGTATTAGAATAATGTGTTTTTATGCCATTTTTGTCATTTTGGTTAAGAAAAATCGCTTGCATAATAGTTAGCATTATATTTTGGTTCACACTAGAAATATTTTATATTTAATTTTTCACTATTTATAATTTTATAATTTTTTTTACATTTTGAAAAAACCCGTTTTGAACATATCGATGCAAAGATCTCCGCTATTCTGAGACCCTCACAGTATTCCAGTCCCTTTTCAAACTCATCTCTTCTCCTCTTGTCTACTCATAGCCCCCCCCCCATCAATCCATGCCGGTTGATCAAGTTTGATAGTCCTATACCCCCCACCCTAACCTTCCCTTATATTGTAAAGCGATTTTGAGTCCTTGAAAAGCCCTATACAAATATAATTTATTATTATTATTATTACACTGACAGGTATCAGATCTTGCTGTGTCAAATAATCTTCCTGAGAGGTGTCACGTGTGATGTCGTGTGGTCTACAGTGAATGTATTCCTGACAGCAACAGGTGATACGAATCAAAGGTTCCCAGAGGATCCCATAGGAAATGCATGCGGGTCATTTTTGACCCACTTATGGAAGCAATACAAAAACTAAAAAAAATTTCAAATGTACATTTAAAATGTAAATTGCATGATATCCAAAACATGTTTTTTGAGGAATAGCTGGAATATTAAATGATAAAAAAATGTAATTACAAAGATACTTCAAGAAAACCACCTCACCGGGTCCAAAAAGTCCCACTTATGCATCTAAGGGTTAACTGTGGTCCTCGACATTAGGGTGGCCGGCTTTTATTGAAAATGGAGTCCCTTCTTATTACAATTCACTATCTTTAAGTTCACTGAAGTCATACTCCTTTACAAACAGTCCTTGTAATAGCTTGCTGTAATGGAAAGTGTGTTTTATTTACAATTGGAGCATAAGTTTGGTTTGAAATGAGCATGTATCAACCACTGGGGGCAGCACACACTCCACAGCTGCTCAGACATTAAACCAGGAAAACAAATTCAACACTGAAGATGTTCCTATTTGACCCAGAATGTGTGCATGCGACTTACTGCATGTTCAGTGCATGTTCTCTGAGAGTGTGTGATGTCAGTCCTGCACTGACAAGTTGGGCTCTGCAGATAATACTCTAGAAATATATGGAGGCATAATATACTGTTGAAAGGTAATTACAGAACATAAATAAGTTGAATGGTTATTGCTGAAAAAATGTGAGGGAAATCAAATGCGGTTTAAATAATATAACTTTAATGATATTCTAAGACTGTAAAAACGTTGGAAAGTCATTGAAGGACTTTTCTACTGCACCCTCATCCATTTGTAAGAAACACCCCACCACTCTGAGGCTACTTTACTTGAACTTGTCAGGATAATAAGTGTAATCAGACTCGAGCAATACACTAAACGCTTGTTGAGGCAATTACGGAAAATAACAGACCACTGACCGAAGACATGGGACAACAGGAAGGCCTTACAGCAGGGGAAAGTTTCATGAGCACAGAATATGAGAGCGGCATAATGGTGCTCTCTTTATAAAAGGCAGAATGGGATTTGTAGACCATTTGCAATGGGATTAAAGGATCAAAGACAAGGTTGATTCAAGGGCACGGGAGAGATGGAGACTCATGCATACATTCATCCTGCACCAGGACCTAAAGGTTCTTTTAAAATCACATCAGCAGGGGTTAGTGCTACAGATACCTCAAAGATTCTGTCATCAGTTTGAAGATCCCCCCCCCCATATGCCCCCACTCTGAGTGTATTCAGCAGCAGCAGCCGTCTGTAATGCTGCTCACATTGCAGCGCTCCAAGCTTCCTGCTCAGTAATTGCTGAATTAGTTCAATTTCAAAGCTGCTTTCTGATCCTCTCATAATGAGAGTATGGACTGTGTGTGTGTGTGTGTGTGTGTGTGTGTGTGTGTGTGTGTGTGTGTGTGTGTGTGGTGTGTGTGTCTATCAGGTCATATTCTCATTTCAATTCTAATGGCAGTCTGTGTGTAGAGGTGAGTGTTTCTTCTGACGGTGCAGGCGGCACACTGATAGCATCAAGTGCTGCACACACACTCTGTGCTGCTGACAGACATGTAAAGGGACCACTGGTGGATTACTGGATGTCAAACAAATGGATTACATGTAAGTTAGTTACGTTTGGGCCACTATGGGCGCTGTGCATTTCGTAAGTATTTTTGAAACCAACAATTGTAGTTCAATATCTATTTTTGTTGTAAACAAATCCATGTAATCAAGTTATTGTTGTCGCCTGGTGAGTCTTTAACAAGTGAAATATGAAATTGGCTATATTCTGAGTCCAGAAAGATTTCATTTCATTTCATTTCAAACCTTTATTTATCCAGATTGGTCCCATTGAGATCATAGATCTCTTTTTCAAGGGAGACCTGCAGCATATAGGTTCCACATGAAACATAAAACTATAAAGGACATTATACATTATATTTACAGGATACATTTACATAGTTATAGACATTTACAAGTGCCCATTGTATCGGCAAACATTTCATTTAGCCTAGCTTTAAAAACATGCAGAGGAATGAGATTGCTCAGTTTCAATTCTTGCTGAAGATTGTTCCAAGCAAGTGGAGCTGCGCAGATAATTCACTAATTCTGGAAAACACAAGAAACAAGTGTTCTACTGGAAATAGGTAGACACTATTCCTGGATTTCTTTTTACACTCTAAAATAATCACTATTAGAGTTAAGTAATGGGCACAATTGAAAATGTTGTAAATGACCTTGATTTTAGATCATCCGTTAAATACTGAACACTCAAAGTGCATTATAAAATGCATTATAACATAA
The DNA here is from genome assembly GCA_036324585.1 of Champsocephalus esox. Classification (NCBI taxonomy): domain Eukaryota; kingdom Metazoa; phylum Chordata; class Actinopteri; order Perciformes; family Channichthyidae; genus Champsocephalus; species Champsocephalus esox. The sequence continues at coordinate 39,638,468 of CM070478.1, forward strand.
ACAAAGCATAATTATTGAAATGATATATATATATATATATACCTGTTATACAAATGTTTTACTGGTGATATCAATATTTGCATTATATAATCTTATATTGGACAATTTACTTACTAAATTATAAAATCTTCTTGAGTCTTGTTATTGCACACTCCTAACATTTTACTTCTATGTAAATATTAGTATTACATGTTAACGTTAAATTATATATTGTTTTAATTTTAAAACAAAACTCTGATTGTGTAATTATGGAGATGGCTGCGTTTGACACATATTGAAAAGCAATAGGATTACTGACTGTTATTTTCAGGAGATATCCCACCTACTAGTCCATAGCCCTTTCTCAATATAGTGTTCAATACACAGTCAGTCAGTCAGTCAGTCAGTCAGTCACCGCCCGCCCACCCCCTCACCCTCACCCTCTCGTATGGCGGTGAAGGGCGTCCCCTCCTCCTCCTGCAGACGGATCACCTTCAGAGCCACCAGCTTCCCGTTCACCCTGAAACATGGAAACAATATGTAAATCCTGAGTTTTCTTGTGACGTGAAAAAAGAATCTATTAAAATGTGTGAAGCCGGAGAACAGCACAGATCAATGAAATGTAATTTAGCAGCAGTGGAGTGAGGCTGCAGGATTACAACTGCAATCAGAAGTGTTGTATTGACGAGCGACGCTGAATAACATCATTACTTAGAAGATTACAGTCTGTGGAGCTTCATACATTTACACTAGAATGTAATTAGAGCAATGTGGAAGAGAGCACAGAGCGTAGAAGGTGGAACATTACAACTGAATAATGGACAGAAGCATCAATCCTGTAGCAGCTCTACAGAGGAGACCCATTATTGATATAAACCCACACTGTAACTGTTACTGCTGTTCCATGCAATAGTTGCCAGCATGGTGAACCCGGACATGTTGAGTACCCCAACGTTTTATTATAGAAATGTATAGTAGGGTCCCCAGCACATAGGAACTGCAGGATGTTAACCTGCATATGTTTACTTGACCGATGTGGATACTGAATCCATTTCTGACAATCTAAGGATCAAACAAGGCAGTTTTAACCAGAAAGGGGCCATACAGTATGTGTTCTCTCTGTGGGCTAATTGTGCTGCGGCCATTGGATATAGAGAGCACAAGATGGACATTATTATCTGTGGACAATTATGTTTCAAATAAGCAATCTGACCCACCCTCTATTAGTTCCCCAAAACCATTCAAAACATTTCGAAATCAGCCAAGCCATTTTTAAACTATTGTCTTCATAGGCCATAATGGTAACTCATGCTATAAAACACAACTTGTGCTAATTGTGCAAATTGCCAAACATATGCAAGTTAGCATCCAGCAGTTTCTATGTGCGGGGACCCTGCTATACATTTCTAACATGAAACGTTGGGGTACTCAACATTTCCAGGTTCACGATAGGACTATGAGATGGCAAACAGACTAAGAAGACACAGTATTGATATACAACTCCACTGGGTAACTGTTATTGCTCCATGTAATGAACTCATTCAGTCACAGTGCGGCTCCTGTATAGTTCAATGTAATATGAGAGGCTCTAATAAAGAAGAGGGAGGGGATCAGGCGTGACCCCACTCTACTTACTTGCTCTTTCCTTTGTAAACTGTAGCATAGGATCCCTCTCCCAGTTTCTCCAGCTTCTCATAGGAGTCTGCCTTTCCAAACTTGGGGCTTGTAGGCTGAGGAAAAAAGAAAAAGTTTGAAGGTAATTCATGAGCAAGAATTCAGTAACCCCGATAAGAAGAGTCTCCGAGGAAGTGTTTGAGAGATATTCAAATGTGGAGGCTCCTCACTGCATCATCAGGGAGCCGTAATGACACTGAGGAAGAGGAGGGAGAATTTCACAAAGTCCTTATGTAACTCTGAAGACTGCTTTCATATAACTGTCAGCTCATAACTTTTCATACTCGACAGAAAGAGATAAGTGTTCAAAGCTCACTGATATAAAACGGGAAATATGTTCTACTCAAACGTATGCGTGTAGTAGAGCACTGATGTGGTAGATGAAGATGATCTAATGGTCCTTTCACTCCCTAACTGAGAGGTCTGGTTACAGTGAACCATGGAGTGTTTGACTGGTAGGCAGTGGCGGCCGGCCCATAGGGGCGCTAGGGGCCCTGCCCCACCTCTTCCCACATAGGAAAAAAAAATATATATATATATTAAATTAAAAAAAATATTTATATTTTAATTTTAAATGATTTTAAATTTTTAATTTTTAATGAACAAGGTAAATATCATACAATTGGTATCAGTAAAATGTATAATCTACAATAAAATCTCGTTTAAAATGGTGTTACGATGTCTAAAGTTACTGATAAGTCACAGGTTTCCTGCCTGGCCTTGCCCGTGGCATTAGTTTATCATTATCGGGCGCCGTGCAAGGAGCCCCCGAGCCAAACAGCAGCAACCAGCACGTTGCAAAAGTCTCAATAGTAAACTGTGCCGCCGAAACATAATTTCAGCCAATCAGCGCCGTCAAATATTTTGGTCACGAGGGCGCTCACGTTAGTGCCCATGTTGGCGCCCACGTTGGCGCCCACATTGCATACGTGCGTTGACGTGAGTTGTTTTTTAGACTCGTGAGTGACCAAGGTGACGCAGTAGTTGGATGAGAATGGTTTCGTGTGCAGGTGGAGTCGGCGGACCTCGGTCCGCACCCAATTACGTGCAAGAGCTACTCTCCAATCCTTTCGAAAGGAGAAGTTTGGGAGATAAATTGATACTTAAAGACCTTGGACCGGACCAACCCGATTTGTATATATCGCAGCAAGCTCGTGAAAAAGACAAAACGTATCAACGAGGCTTCTCACGTAGCTGGTACACCAGAAAGGCATGGCTAGCTGGATGCAAACAGGTAAATGCTGTCTTTTGTTTCCCATGCTTGCTCTTCAAACAGCCGGGGACAGATACGATCTGTTCAGAAACGAGACAAAAGTTAAACAAGTACAAACCACAGACTGTCTGTGTCATGGAGAATAGAGTCGCAGTCTGTATAGGCCGTTGTGAGTGTGGACGGTCGGAGCATATATAACGTTAGCTAAGCCAAGCTCCATTTAGAAAACACGCATTTTAAAAGGGTTTTTCGCCTGCCGTCTGTCTGCAGACTTGTCAAAGCATTAATTCATGGTTTTTACTAACCGGTATCTGTATGTTGTTAATTCGGCATCATTTTGAAACGTGTATTACAATTAAATCACAGAAAAATATGTTCATCTTGTTGTAGTTGTAGCCCCCTTGCCAGCGATTCTCTCTCTAGTTTAGCATACTCAGCCCGACTCAGCCTGGTTGTTCCCGGCCCTAGAACCACGATTTGATGGGGCCAGAAAACTGTGAATTAGGACCCGCTAGCCGGTACTAGGCCAAGTGGAAACGCAACCAAAAACGGGCCCCGCACGGCTCGGCACTGTCTGTGTCATGGCGAATACAGTCGCTGGTTTATTTATGTCTGTAGGCCGTTGTTATGAGTGTGGAGTGAGCATATACAACGTTAGCTTAGCCTGGTCGACCCAATCTCCATTCAGAAAACAAGCATGATTAATGCTTTGACAAGTCTGCAGCAAGTCTGCAGACTTGTCAAAGCCTTAATTCATGGTTTTTACTAACCGGTATCAGTATGTTGTTACGTTGCCATCATTTAGAAACGTGTATTACAATTGAATCACGGTAAAATATGTTCATTTTGTTGTAGTTGTAGCTCCCGAGGAAGCGTGTCTTGTTTGAATGATGCGAGTAAACACAGCTGGCAGCCGCGGTGAAACTCGAGCGACTAGAGCGATGCGATAGGAGCGTTTAGAGCGAAGCGAATATTCGCATCGCGTCCGGTCTGAACGCAGCATTAAAGCGAGCTCCGCGCTGCACTGGAAACGCGCCATTACATCACCAGAAGTCCTAATTTAAGGGGTCATTTCTACAAAAAAAAATTTTTTTACTCACTATATCAATAGCCCCACCAAAAACGGGAGAGACAAGAAACTGCGACACCGTTGGCAGAAGGAAGAATGGAGAGAAATATGTGGAAATAATACCATAAATAAAATGTTACCTCTCATTTATCATATATGAAGAATTCATTCGCAAAAATTGATCGAAGTCAATCTTCAAATTATTAAACAAACGCCTGTTTGAGACTCCACAGCAGTGGCAGATGACCCATAGGGGCGCTAGGGGCGCCATCCCCCCCTCTTCCCACATGTTTGATTGTCATTAAAAAATTCAAAATAAATACATTTAAAAAATATATATATTTTCTTTTTTAATGAAACAAGGTAAAGATTATATAGTTGGTATCAGGAAAATGTATAATCTACAATAAAATCTTGTTTAAAATTGTTTTACGATGTCTAAAGTTACTGATAAGTCACATGTTTCCTGCCTGGCCACAGCGTGTATCATTACCCTCTCTCGTCCGGGCGGTAGAAAGGAGCCCTCAGCCAGAGCAGCAGCAGTCAACAAGCTGACTGTTGCTATATGTATACTATACGTATACTATGCCGAAACATAATTTCAGCCAATCAGCGTCGTCAGATCCGATGCTCACAGGGCGGCAATTTCAGCGCCCGATGCAGTCTGTGAGTTGTTTGGACTCGTATCCAAGGTGACGCTACAGTATAGTTGATGAGGATGGCTGTGTCTGCAGATGGAGACTCCGGTGCTAGTGGATCACCGGTGCTGTAGATTAACATTTACATGCTTATTGTAGTTGTAAGGGCAATGCCTGCAGCACCATGGAGCCTGTGTGGGCTGGACCTGCATTTTATAGGAAAGGAGTGAGCAGAGGGTCGAGTTGTCGATTCTTGTTCAGTTTTCTGTGACTCCTCACCCTCTCAGACTTTGAGTTGGGCGCGCTGCTAAAGAGACGTGCTACCATGGAAACCAAACAATGGTGAAGCTGTATTAAAGTCCGAGTGGAAACAGTCGTGAGTAAATCTGATTTTGTCAGAAATCGGGAGAAATGCGGGAGAAATATGATCCCGGGAGGAAACCCGGAGAGGGCAGTGAAATCGGGAGTCTCCCACGAAAATCGGGAGGGTTGGCAAGTATCACACACACACACACACACACACACACACACACACACACACACACACACACACACACACACACACACACACACACACACACACACACACACACACACACACACACACACACACACACACACACACACACACTTCAAATTTAGTCTCCTGATTCTAAATGGGAATTAAATCATTTGAGTGTTCCCAAAGCACCAGTGTTCTGCAGTTTGTGTGGGCCTTCAGAGATGGAGTACTCAAGTCTGGACTCGGACTCGAGTGCCGATTTTTCGGACTCGTGACTTGACTCTGACTCGCGCACTGATTGACGCGACTCGGACTTGGACTCGTGAATTCTCGCGCGATGACTTGGACTCGTGAATTTCCCCCCCCCCACGATGACTCGGACTCAACTTGTACATTGACGCTCCGAATCGGACTCGAGCAAGTTTTCTCTGGAGTCTGATGTCCTCTATCCTGACTTGTGCACCTGTGAGACGAGTTCACATACTGGCCCCCGCTGTTCCAGTCTGAAACATGTCTAGGACACACCCCATGCTTTCACACATTCTGCTTCCACATTGGAAAAGAGCAGCGCAAAATGCTTGTTATGTGGAAACAAGATTAAAGAGAAGGCTCCTAGTCACACATTACTCTCAGGATCGAGTTCAGACATATAGGCTGTCTTAAACACTATCATCAGAGTAACGTGATCTAATCAATAAATAAAGATTCAGCCGATAACACGAAAGCACATGGCTACTTAGCATGCAGAATGATGTCATTTTGCATGCTAAGTAGCCATTTGCTTTCTGAGGCTTAATCTTTATCAGTAAACTGATTTAACCCGATCTTATTACTATCAAAATAGTAAGTGCAAAACGAAAACTTTACCATAGGAAAATATTGGCATACAAATATAATCACTTCTCTAAAAGTTAACTCGTACATATTAAAAGGTCATTTACAATAATAATATTAATATTAGTAATAAGCTTTATATTTGTATAGCACCTATTACAAGAATTGTAGCCAAACTCACTTCACAGTAGTTCAATAGACAGATTAGTATAACATGACAGGATAAAAGCAATGTAGAGGAGCAGCTATACATTTCAACACATATCCACGAAGATTAATACATGAACACTTGTGACTTGGACTTGACCTCGAACACAGGTAATGATGACTCGGACTCGACTCGGACACTCCTTGGGTGACTCAGACTTGGACTCGAACTTGAACACAGGTAATGAGGACTCGGACTCGACTTGGACACTCCTTGGGTGACTCGGACTTGGACTCGGACTCGAACACAGGTAATGATGACTCGGACTCGACTCGGACACTCCTTGGGTGACTCGGACTTGGACACTCCTTGGGTGACTCGACTCGGACACTAAACTGAGGCCGTTTTGCTTTTCTATAGGTTGTATAGATACGAACATGGTTTTATATAGCCTACTGTTTAATCATGTTTTATGCCGTTTGCTAAGACTTGATAAGTCGCTCGTAAAACACAGAAGAACACTAAGAACACCATATTTGGTAAATTGTACAGCTAATATAACACAACACATTAGTTTTATTTCATTTAACTGGTAGATATAGAGTTACTGTGGGGAGGTTGAGACACACAGGCTGCAGTGGAGACGCTGCGCACAGCTGATGGAAAGCTGGAACACAAACCACGAAAATAATTTAGATCCAGTCATCATGACTCCACTCCGGAGGGATTCCCCGATCATGTCTTACAGTTTCTCATCATGGGAGGTCTCCTGTCCCCGGCACAAACACACTGACACACTGCCTGAGGAAGATTATGTGTCATAAACTTTTTTCGGACCACTTATTTATTTATTTTGGTGACGATCCAACCTCAATGCTGCCACTCTGGTTCCAACTGCATCCACCAAACAATGTGATTAGTCTCCACCTCCCCAAAAGAACCAAAATCTGACACGGGGTGTTTCTCAATGTCGAGGACGCTTCCTTGGTAGGATATGTCTTCCGAGTCACTTCCTTCAGAAGCGAGGCAAGAATCGTTCCTAGCCTCGGAAAACAAAGAATTGTGGAACAGGCTAACAGGTGTGCGTCATATGCGAGGCCCCGCCTTAAATGGAGCGCGATTTCCGCCAAAGATTGGAAAATTGGTCAGTACGCAAAGCATTGTGGGGATTTTAAGACCGCGGAGGATACACATGTGCAGCCTCGAAATGTTTTGCTACGAAGGACGCCGGGCTCTGTGAAATTCCAAGGAGCCTGGACATTGGAACATTCTTTCGACGGGACTCGATGATGTAGCATCCTTGAAATAGTGGCTCTGGAGCATCCTTCCTTGACATTGAGAAATACTGTGCAATGTATTTTTTAGCTGTTCTGTCGTCATTTCCTGCGATCTTCTTCATGCAGTCAGTCAAAATGAATATTAATACGGGGCGTTTCTTTGACTATTTATAGGCAAATATGGGCGTTACGTGGAACCCGCAAAAGCTGCGCGGCATTTCTAGTTGATTGTGATTTATAAAGGGCAACCGGCGTAGGACGTGCCGTACGCACTTCCTACGCCAGTACGCAGTGTTTTATAGATCGAAATATTTTTGTGCGTATTTATTTGCTTTGTCCTACGTAAGCCACCTTCCCACGTGAATCCTACGCAAAGCTTTATAAATGAGGCCCCTGACCTGGGATTCACAAACTAATCAACTTTTAAATCCATCCACTGTTTGGGACGATCAATGAATCAATCTAAGTTGATTTATAAAGCCCAATATCACAAATGATTTGTCTCAGGGGGCTTTACAGTTTGTAAAAAAGACACCCTCTGTCTTAAGACCCTCGTATCGGACAACGAAAAACTTCCAAAGAAAACCCCCCAGTTCATGGAGGAAAATGGAAGAAACGTCGGGGAGAGCAACAGAGGAGAATCCCTCTCCCAGGACGGACAAATGTGAAATAGATGTTGTGTGTAAATTAAAAAGACAATACATTTACAACATACAGTAGGTAGTCCACATTTTTTAAAGGATAGTGTGTATATATAAATAAAAACTAAATGAAGATAGATCCAGGTGGATATATATGCTGGGATCCGGAGTCATGGATGATCCTGCGGTCTTGTGTCCTGGATCGCGAGCGCTGGATCTTGAGTCGTGGCTGTGGTCCTGGATCATCGGTCCTGGATGGATATCCTCGTGGATTCATCTTCCTATTATACACACATGCATTTCCAAACATTTGGACTACCTATGTTGCAAATGTATTATCTTTTCAATTTACACACGGCATCTATTGCACGTCTGTCCGTCCTGGGAGAGGGATCCCTCCTCTGTTGCTCTCCCTGAGGTTTCTCCCATTTTTCCCTTTAAACTGGGTTTTCTTTGGAAGTTTTTCCTTGTACGATGTGAGGGTCTAAGGACAGAGGGTGTCGTATTGTCATACTGATATTCTGTACACACTGTGAAGTCCACTGAGACAAATGTAACATTTGTGATATTGGGCTATATAAATAAACATTGATTGATTGATTGATTGATGGATGAGATCTTAAGCCATCTGTGTAAGATATGTATATTTATGCCAGTGTTGTAGTCAAGTCACCAATTCACGAGTCCAAGTCACCCTCGAGTCACCACTCTTTGAGTCCGAGTTCAAGTCCGAGTCACCAAGGGAGAGTCGTAGTCGAGTCCGAGTCCAAGTCCGAGTGTCCAAGTCAAGTCTGAGTCCGAGTCATCATTACCTGTGTTCGAGTCCGAGTCCAATTCCGAGTCACTTAAGAAGAGTCCAAGTCAAGTCCGAGTCACAAGTCTTCATGTATTAATCTTCGTGGATATATGTTTTGAAATGTAGCTGCTCCTCTACATTGCTGTTATCCTGTCTATTGAACTGCTGTGAAGCGAGTTTGGCTACAATTCTTGTAATAGGTGCTATACAAATATAAAGCTTATTTCTAATATTAATATTATTATTATATAAATAAACAATATTTAAAATTAGTTACCTTTTAGAGAAGTGATTATATTTGTATGCCAATATTTTCCTATGGTAAAGTTTTCGTTTTGCACTTTTATTTTGATAGTAATAAGATTGGGACTCTTATTTTGAAGGAACTTTTACGGGTTAAATCAGTTTACTGATAAAGATTTAGCCCCAGAAAGCACATGGCTACTTAGCATGCAAAATGACGTCATTCTGCATGTTAAGTATGTGCTTTCGTTATCGGCTGAATCTTTATTTATTGATTAGATCACGTTACTCTGATGATAGTGTTCAAGACAGCCTATATGTCTGAACTCGATCCTTAGAGTAATGTGTTACGGAGCCTTCTCGTCAATATTGTTTCCACATAACGAGCATTTTGCGCTGCTCTTTTCCAATGTGGAAGCAGAATGTGTGAAAGCATACAGCACGATGCGGGGTGTGTCTGTAGACATCTCTAGACTGGAACAGCTGGGGCCCAGTACGTGAACTCGCCATACAGGATAGAGGACATCAGACTCCAGAGAAAATGTGCTCGAGTCCGAGTCCAAGTCGGAGCGTCAATGTACGAGTCGAGTCCGAGTCATCGCGGGGGGGGAATTCACGAGTCCGAGTCCGAGTCATCCTGTGCGAGAATTCACGAGTCCAAGTCCGAGTCGCGTCAATCAGTGCGCGAGTCCGAGTTGAGTCACGAGTCCCGAAAATCGGCACTCAAGTCCGACTCGAGTCCGAGTCCAGGACTCGAGTACTCCATCTCTGATTTATGCAAATCATTTGAAAACCATGGTAACACATATATCCTTATGCAGGCTTTTGCCTCATCAATTATAATTTTTAAAGTGCAGCGTGGTAAACATATCCTACAGTTAGATTAATTTAGTCCATTTAAAGTGTCATTTCTCATATTGCTTCACGAGAAGCCTTTTTTTATCTGTCTCTTGTCTGCAATTATTCATAACAAGATGTTGATTTAAAGTCAACATCATTAGCCTTCAGTTTAGCGTCATGTGACCATGGTGCAGTTTGTTTTTAGCCTTTGACTTCTGGAGGTTGCATTTACGCCTCAATAATTGTCTTTGGGCAGAATCTAGGAAAGCCCACTTCTTTTTGTCGAACAGTTTGATTCCTTGGTCGGCCATGTTTCCAAGTCAAACAGATGGCTCACTTCTCCTTTCATGCAAGGGCTAGGCATCAAATGATGGCTTCATATAGTAGATGTACATCAGAATGTGTAGCTTGTAAGCTAACTGACATGTGACACACTAATGGCCAATTAAAGAGGGGAGCAGTGTAGGGAATCCCCACAATGCTTTGCGCACGGACCAATTTCCCCAAATCTGTGGCGGAAAATCTAAGGCGGGGCCTCTCATATGAGGCTCGCCTGTTCCACTCTTCGTTTTCCGAATGCCAGGAAGTATTCTTGGCTCGCTTCTGAAGCAAGATACTCGGCAGACATGTGCTACCAAGCAAGCGTACTCGACATTGAGATACACCCTTGGTCTTTCGGGGACTTGAACCGGTGACCTTCTGGTTCCCAAGCCAAGTCCCTATGGACTTCGCCACCACTGTTTGAACGCAGTCTTCAATTAACCGTATGAAGGAATACAGGGGATCTTTAGTTTTGGATGGAAAAAGAGCCTGACTGCCAGGAAATGCACCTTTGAAGCCTCGCATGCTACCTTCGACTTTGGGAGTTGGGAGTTGAATTATGCATTGGAATCATTCTGCATTTCAGTCACGTTATGCTAATCTCCAACACATCAGCACCTTTACCATCAAACCATGTCATAATTAAAAGAGCTCCAGTCAGACCTACAGGGCCTGAAGGTCAAGGCATAACAACATCTCACAAAACACAAAAAGAACGTGACAAATGAATGTAAGGAAGGGTCTCCTCATTGTTCTTACAAAGCTTATTGTTGTGTGAGTATTATGTTTGCTGTCTTTAAAGTGCAGAGCTTTCAGTGCATACTTTTAATCACACTTTTCTGACCCAGCAAAGTGTAAAAACCTGTTTGCAGTATTTTGACTTGTACTTCTGTCTCTACTCTAAATGACTAATAGGTAGATGAAAATGCACTTATATTCACATCTAAATACAGATTAGCCCCGCCTCCATTGTTTCCAGCAGAATTTGATGCCATTAATAATTGATACATTATATTTTATATGTAATGTGATCCGTGTACATCCAGCCTGCTTTTACTTGGACACGGAAAGTAAAGGCTGCTCTGACTGCATTATTTCAAGCAATACTAATGTTTTATTATGCATTTTGAAATGCATTTCCAACATAATATTCAATCAGTTCTAACCCTTTTGCTTCCACTGCCAAAAACACAAAAACCATCATGAAATATTCAGGACAATGCAGCATTAGAAATCATTGCAACCCTGCTTTACTGGTCATATGGTATCTCGGCCTATTTGCCATTTTAATACTTTAAACATATTTTCAAAGTTCCCCAACAAATAAACTAATTACTATAAAAAGTCACCATCTCTACCAACACACTCTCAGCACTACAAGCTGAGTTTCCATGGTAACCCTGGTTCATATTTCTCCTGCTCTGTCATTTCTCTTTCCTTTGGGACTCATTACATACTGAGATGTTTTTGCGGGGTGCGGGTCAAGATATTTGGGTATGTAACAATCTATAATTTGGTGATGCTGATTTTACATTCTGTAATTGTATGATGTCAAGTTTGTGTCTGTCTTCCTGGAAGAAGGTTTTGCAATTGAAAATGATGATTAAGAGAACGGAACGTTTGCATTTCCTCCATAGATAATAACATGCCTTGTGTGCCGGGGGAGAGGAGATGATGTCATCTCTGTGTGAGTGACCCTGGGCAGAGTCACGGGTCACTCATCTCATGACTCAGCATGTAGAAGCAGACAGATGAGTGTGAGGAGATCTGTGCTACTGTAGAGATCTGTATGCCGTGAGCCTTTTCAGAAATAGATTCATTTAAGACTCAGACGGACAACTCTTTGACTGGATTATTGAAATCTGTCTTAATGCTACTAATGTTTTCCACTTTGGAAGCACTTTGAAATGCCTTGAGTTGAAAGGTGCTGTATCCGTGAGCGTGCCTCGCACAGGAGGGATGTGCTTTTTAACTTTTGCTCACTTAACTTCAAATCATTTTTATCATTTTGTAACCAGAATATTAGTTCTGCTAATGTTACGCATGACTTTATCATCAGGTGTCCGATGTCAGATGGTGTACTTACACAAACATGCTCACATAAGGATAAAGAGGATCGATCTTTAAAGGCTAGCTGGAGTATTGATCAATCGAGTGTTGCACAAATTGTTTCTTCAATCTATGATGAATTAGCATTTTACCAATTCCCGTATCGCATAGTCAGCGTTTTTTGAATGTGTTTTTGTTTTTGTCTGAAATAAAGTCTGTGGTTAACACAAACTGAAAAGACTTCTAGAATTGGTTCTACGACACAAAATACATCCGAATATGTCCAAAGCTTCAATGTGTTCTGTTCATGTGCAGTACATCAACCTGCGTGTGAAATGTCCCCGGGGGATTCAGAAAGTATATTGACTTTACTTCTTAACATGTGGATAAGTATCATCACCAAGTGAGAAATTGCCAACGGTCTTATTTTCTGCAATATTCCAATAGAACGATACCACAGCTTCTGCTAACTTCAGGGTCGGCCTACAGCACACGTCATCCCTGCAGCACTCTGTTCTACTTCAGCTCCAAACTGCATCAGTGTGTGTACGGTGTGTGTACGGTGTGTTCACGTGTGTTCACGGTGTGTTCACGGTGTGTTCACGGTGTGTGTACGGTGTGCAGCACTCTGTTCTCCTATAGCTTTAGCCGTCATAAAGCCGTCTTCCTATGTGTTCACGGTGTGTGTACGGTGTGTGTACGGTGTGTGTACGGTGTGTGTACGGTGTGTGTACGGAGTGCAGCACTCACAGAGCTGGGGCTGGAGTGCCGGCGCAGTTTGGGTGACTCCTTGCTGGCGGACGTGGTCTTGGCGGCGAGGCAGGCATTGTTCTCCGAGTGGACCCTCTTCACCTGGCTGACGGGCTTCTCGAAGGGGTCGAAGCCGCTCTGCGTGCGCTGCACTCTCACCTTCCTGTCCTCAGGTATGGTGTCCAGGGGCTTGATGACAGAGTCTGTTCCCTGGCAGCTGCGTGTGGACATCTTCGTGACACATATCTGTGAAGACGGAGAGCAGAGAGAAGATAAAAGCATTAGAGCATTAAAGAGGAAGACCCATCTGCGACAGTCAGTGAGTGCCCCTGCTATAGATCCTGTTTTTAATCTCAGTCAGTCGTGGTCTCTTCCTCCCCTGTGGAGCCCTGCTTCTACCTCTCTGCTGTAAGAGAGCCTTTCATCTGCCTCTCTTCTCTGATCAAAACAGATACAGCTTCTGTCGGCTTCACTGCACACACACATCTCCGACACACACCCATTCACTTGAGCAGCCATGCTCCAGAATGTCTCCAGCAGGGCCCACGCAGAGCCGTGCACACTCCCCGTCCATCTCCAGAAACAAAGCCCCGCCAGCTGCTCCCCCTCCACGGACCGTGTGTAACGGATGCACAAGACGCAGGCGGCATGACATGTTTTGCCACGGCTCCTTCCAGATTAAATATTTAGGCCTGGGCTCCCCTCCAGGAAGAACTTCTAATCACTTGAATACACAGAGAGGAGTCGTCTTGCCGTCTGCGACTTTTGAACAGGGCCGGGTTTCATTGGACCAACACGAGTTATTCCCACTCTGTCGTGCTAACATGGACAAATCTGATAGCACATAGTATTGGTGCTGGGGTTTACTACAGTATAACTTTACATTATTCTTATTTTAAACGCATATGAAAACACACTTCCCACATGAGCTGATATGTTACATGAACAACATCAGATACAATAATGCAGTTGCCCCATGATTGTTTTGTATATATAATTGTTCTGCTCTAACAGACAGTCATCTTCTAGCTGAACTCCATTCTATGCGTTAAGCACACACTCATGGTTACATTGTTTATTCATAAAATTACATTCAAACTATTGATCAGTTACCTATAATAGGTTTATCTAAAACTGTGAACATTATCAATCTGTTAGTTGTATGAAACGTCTTAGAGCTGTTTACAGAGGACACAGACTGAACATTAGTCAACAGCGTCGTAACACCCTCGGCTGAAGTAGGGATAGTTGGCGGAGGAATCAAGTCACCAGTTTTAACAATACGGGTTATTAGGATTTGATATATTCATTATTACAATAGGTTATTTTATGATTTGGAATTTAAAATGTGCCCTTTTCTGTATTAATGCACCACATCCCGTTTTTGTCTCCCACCAAAATAAAGCGAAGGAGATCCAGAAAGAACAACTGAATAATACGTCTAACCGAATGCATGTGAAGTGGGCCAAAGAATACACAAGATGTAGGAGGGGAAAGAGTGGTGCTAAACACGAGCCCTGATCAGACAGTCCTCAGTGACAGCGCTGAAACAGAACATGCTCACACTGCACTGCATCGATACGGCATGAGGGTCTGGGGAGGGGGTGTTCTCTCTCAGAGGCCTCCACCAGAGGGGCTGAGCAGAGGCGGCGACTTTAAACACAACTCTATGGAGAGTTTCTGAAAGTCCGACCACTCTCTGAAACTTGAACCAACTGCAACGCGTGAACCAGATACTGTAGGTGTAATTCGATGTAGTAGATTCATTTCAAAGTATATTGATTTGAGTTGTAGGGTTAGCATAAAAACATCAGTTTATAAAACTGTATATATTCCTAGAAAGTACAGCTCGACCTCAGCAAGGCAGAAAGAAGTACTGATTCTCTTGAAGGTGTGCGACTGTAACATCTGGTGTTGGTGTTGTGTTGCCAGCCCAGTCTTCACGACTCATTCGATGAACATGAAGATGATTGCAAAGGTAGATATATACACAGATTGGCAAATACTTTTCTACAAAACGCACAAATTCCTAATCCTAACTCCTAACTCCTAATCTTTTATGTAAGAGCGCCAATCCTTTGCTCTTTATGGGTGATATAACTAAGATAGCATTTGGAGATCTTTTAAAAAGTAGCTTAGAAATTGGAAAAATGCAACGGTTGTATTGGCTTTCAACAGATTTGGTAGCCGGTACCATTTATGATCGGGTTCTAAAGTGGTCAAATTGCCAGACTCGAGCTCAATGGTCAATAAATCCATGATTCAATCTTAAATTAATTATCTTTATTTATATAACCTCTGATTTCTAAAGACAGATCATGACGTAGAGAAAGCGTACTCAGCGCCACAGCGGTTAAAAGCACGGACTGACTGAACACGGGGCTGGGGTAACTTCAACGTTTTACAAAGTGTGGATCCACCAAGGTGAACAAAACAAATTCCAAATGCAACATCTGTGTGAGGCTACTGTTGACCAAAGAGAACACGCCCCTGCTTAAATATGTGTCATATAGAACTCAGAACGTGTGTTATCTATGATGTTATATTTGAGAGGAGGGAGTGCTCGGCCTCGGCCTGCTGCCGCTGTAACTGCCTCCTGTGAGCCGTCGGATGTTAGGGCCTGAAGCAGTTCAACAACCTGTTTGCCTTCAGGTAAAATGATGAATGATGAATCTGCTGAATGTCTGCCTCTTAGTGTGTGTCTGCAAACCACTTAAAGCTCAACCTGAACATAAGCGGGGCTAATGCTAATGCTAATAATGCTAATGCCAGCAAATACAATGGCGGCTTCAAAAAACTTTTCAGTTTTCAGAGTTTTACGGGGCGTGGTTTGCAATTCTCCCAGCCAATAGAAATTGGAACTTTTTTCTCCCCAGGAAAGTACCTGCTCTCTAGCAGGGACTGGACATGGGGGAAAAGTTCTCATGAACTAAGTTCTCTTTTTGGTGTGAACGCAAAATCCCAGGAACTATCGGAACTAAACGGGAAAAGTACTCCGGTGTGAAAGCGCCTAGCCATTCGAAGTCACTTTGGATGCCGTTCTTCCATGCATTTGTTCAACAAGTCAAGGAAGTAGGATACAAATACTACAGTTAAATGTCTGTTAACATATAAACTCCAACAATGTGAGAGCAAATAAATACATTTAAAGCAATGCTGGTAAAAAATGTCATAAGGTTGTGCCAAAGAACATTTAGGGTTAGGGTTACATGGGTAAGGTAACTATTTGTATGTTAAAGTGGAAAATGATGATGTAATTATACCAATTAAGAGCGTAAGCACACAGACACGCTGACTTTAAATAAATGTATTATGTCAGCACATGTGACATAACTGTTGTAGGTTTTTAAATCAATAATATTAAGTTGAATCTAATTTAATTTGTATTTAAACTAAATATTATTGCTTTCAACTAACCTAATACAGTTATGTGACATGTGTTGACATAATACATTTAATTAACGTCAGCGTTTCAGTTTCTTCAGCGTGATAGGAAGACTTTGCTCATTGGTTAAGGCAGCCTGGTCCCTGGCTTTCCTCTGGACAAGGGTTACCATGACAGGAACACCCTGCTCGGATGCAATTACACCGTATCGATTGTGGTTGAAGGACTACCTCTTTAATCACTACAACTGTAATACCAACACACACTCAAACACACAGGAAAACAATACAGTCCATCATCCTCTGTTTACCTATCTATAATTAATTCTGTTCTTCTGTAGTGACCCCCCAGCCCCCCAGGGATCATTGAAGATGAATCTTATCTAGAGTATCCGTACAGTAACGGGAAAGGTAGGCACAGCGGCAGGCTAATGCAGCGTCTCCAGAGAAGTAGATAGTGATGACATTAGCTTGACGGATGACAAGAGGCACTCAGCCTTGAAGTCTACTGATGTGCTCTGCAAACTCATACTAACTGTGCCGACGCTTTTCCATTTCACCGAGACAAAGCAGGGCTATCGGCTCGCTGCCCGCCATCCTGGGCTCAGGACGGCAGAGAGACGGCAGCCAAGAACGGTGTGTGTGTGTGTGTGTGTGTGTGTGTGTGTGTGTGTGTGTGTGTGTGTGTGTGTGTGTGTGTGTGTGTCCTGAAACACAGTGAGAGTCCATCTTGTCCATCACCAAAAAGGCTTCTGTTAGTGTCCTTGTGATAAGCATTAGTTAAGTTGTTTGTCCTATTGTTGTGTTGTATGTGTTGACAAGACTATAACAATGTAAATAAACGTTTATCAACACCTACTGTACATTTGTAGATTACACTTATTCATAAGAAACGTAACGCTTTACACTAAGACTGCTCATTACTTATGAGTTTGTTATTAACTGTTTATAACAATATTACAGACTCATTTATTATGTTCAACCAATTGTGTATTTGTTTTTGTATCCTAACTAACCTTTTTAATGCTAGCTAGTTAGATGTTATCGGATCTTAAAGGTGGGGTAGGTCATTTTGGAGAAACCAGCTGGAGTGCGCGAGAATTTGAAAATACACAGCCGGAAAAAATCTGCCACTTCCTCACAGAGCCCCTCCTCCAACACACACGAACGCACACATGACCAATGAGGGCACGAGATAGGTTTGTGCACAGATGGAAGGCTGACAGGCAGGTAGGCCATCCAGTTACTTTAGCCGGCTCAGATGATTGGTCGTGCTTTTTACAGCGCCTCGGCTTCCACAGATGACATGTTTAATGGATGTTTTGTCAAAGCACTTCAGATATTCATTGCTATCGGGATGTTAAGAGCATTCCATGGAATATAACAAAGTGTATCTCGAGCCGGTTTCTCAAACGTACCTACCGCACCTTTAAGCGACAATTACGTCCTTTTGAATTTCTTTATTGAGCATTTATTAACAGTAAGCAATGATTTTTGCTAGTACCACATTTAAAGCAACAATACATATACAATACAATACCATGCAAATATTAATTGTTAACTATGCTTTTTTTTATATTCTTTATGATTTAATGTATGATGCAACACAGTTACCAAGGCGGAAATATTATTATATATTATATTACAAATATGTTATACCGGCATTATTATTTGTTGTTGATGATATTATCAGTAATGTTTTATTTCGCATTTAAGGAAAGTATTTGACATGAATTTACGTCTTCTACCTCAAGTTGTCTTTTCAAAACAGCTGTTAACAGTAATTCTTCATTAGCCTGCTCTAGACTTGTAGCTGATTGGTTACAGCGCCTGCTACTCAAGCCCAAGAAGCCTCGGGACGTTCGGGACGAATCCCGATGGACCTGTACTGATTTTGATTGTAATAAATCCTATAGATTTGATAACTTTGAATGTGTCTGTCTGTGGTGCATTTGGGTCAGTGGTGGAATCTCTTTGGCCCCATAGGGCAACCTAAGGGTTGGGCGTAATAAATGTAAAATATATTGTGTCATCCTGTTACGAGGTTACTGGTTGACTGATAATATGATGTGTCTGTGTCTGGTGCTGCAGTTGATGTATGATGAGAGCCGTGGGACTGAACCCAAACAGGAAGGTTGTGGGCTGTAAATCAAAACAATGAGTTTAATATTATATATTATTTAGGTTTAATACCATATTTCTTAGAATCAAATATAATCCCCAATGCCAACAATAATAGCTGTAAACATGGGGAAGAAAAGGGTGCTCAAACTTGACTGGACTAAATACGAGACATTAAACGTTTTACATACAAATATTTCCCTTTGTAATCAGAATACCAAAGGTTTGAATGTTTTTATCATAATTCTACTCTCACATAATTGAGCTGATTGCAGGTTGGAACATTTCTCTTGAGCTACCTTTCTATCTATTGATTCTTTACTCACTAACTCTCGTCACTGTTCAATATCTCATCGTTGGGCTAAGGTATGTTCACATTCACAAACTGTACCGTGGCAGTCCCCGAGTGAGAAGTGTCTTAACACAGATACGCATAAATGTAATTTATAAATCAGTGAGTTTTAATATATTTCAGGGGTTATTTGGTAATGGATCAAAGTCATGTCCGTGTTGGCACTGAACCACCGAGTATCAAATATCCTTGAGTTGGATTGGGTTCTTGACAAAGTCACTTTGCTGCAGTGGTTCTTTATCATTTTGCACACCAGCCTTAATGAACAGATGTGGTGGAATACATATCCCCTCTGCTAACTGATGCCCCAGATACTGTCTCTTTGTTGCTGCACGTTCATCATCAAAAGAAGGGGTTCCATTCCCAGAAATCCTATTGGAGGATGAACTACATTCTACAGGTAATCGTTAATGGTTGAAAACAATACAGTGTGTTTCATCATTGATTTGTTAGAGTCTTCAACAGGATCTACTATAGAATAACAACACCATTTGAGTTTGAGGTCAGTGTTCTGCAAGTCTGAAGTAAGTCTTACGTGTGGATTGGCCTGTTTCTTAATGAAGTCAAATCGTTTTTTCTTGACCTCAGCATTATTTTGGCACTCAGTAATGTAACAGTATTCATGTTTCTCTTCTGCAACTTGATTGGATGCTTTCAGATTGATTGAAACAAAGGGGATCAAGGATATTAACCGTCCTATTGTCTTCGCCCCTACTTTGGTGTTCTCGGTCAAATTTGACCGGTCCTGTTTTAACTGCTATTACATTAACACAACAACCATTAATCATCACTACATTTCATTTAACACCCTTTCAAACTGTACATATTGTATCAGAGTACTGGTACACATGAAAAACTGCAGTAAATATACAAAGAACAGACACTGAACATGTATTGCGTGTGCCAGGTGTGATCCATGTGGGGGAGGGGCACATAAGAGCGGGACATGTGTCATTGTTCTGTGTGTGTGTGTTTTATCTGATCCGGATGGTTACTAATTCCTTTTCTTTATGGCGGTCATGTTTGAGCGGGAACACCATGGTGTTACACAGTTGACTAAATCAGCAACAATGCAATGAAAGTGGTGATCAGCCATGTTATATGTTCAAATGTCTCCTGTGAAGGATATCATAAAGCCTTAATGCAATCGAATGTAAAACAAAAAAGTTATGATTGATGAAAGTAGTAAATCAGTCAGATTTGACCCGAAGACAACAGGAGGTTTAAGTGTATTAATTCATTAATAATAAGTAATTATTAAGTTGAATTAATGATGTTATTTGATCAAGAAAAGAAGGGAAATGAATAGACGAGTTACGTCTTGGGTGGTTGGGGAGCTGAGATTGGGGAAAGGTAATACGTTTTAGGTAAAAAGGCTTGAGTCTAAGAGAAATCACAAGACATCAAATGTGCGACTCCAGTATGACTCAAGTCCACACCCCTGATGCATGCTGCTGTATTGTCAGATACCCAGAAAATCAAAGAGGGAAGGTAGCTTAAATAGAGATGAGCCAAGCCATGCACGGCACAACATCACTATCTGACTGGGATATAATGTAACACATAGCAATCTATCCTTTCCAAAATGGCTTGGAGACAGAAACATTAAAGCAGGTGATGTTGTCACATGTCCAATCAAGACTTTACAAAGAAAATATTACCCAATTAGTATTTGAGTTGCTAAAGGTTTAGCTCAACTCTTCTCCATCGTCTTGTTCGGCAGATCTACAGTCTAAAAATGCTAGAAGATTCAAACTGTTCAACTACCCAGTGGACTATTTCAAATAATTATTTGAAGAAAGTTTCAGGTCCCTAGTTTGTTTGTGTAAACTGTTAGTGAACAGTCAAAATGAATGTCAGGATTCACCCATGTACACCACCCATCAGAGACAGTGGTTACCATACACAAGAAGAAGAACACACTCTCACACACACAAGGACACTTCAACATGTGACCGCTTAGGCCGGGTATCAAACCACCGGCATTCTGATTGGATGTTGGGTTAATCTACCTCCCGAGCCACATCTTGCCCCTCAGTTCTGAGAATTCAAATGTTTCCAGTTGAACTGGACATGATATGCGTTTTTCTCTTTACTCATCGTTACGAGGTTGGACGCGGAGCCTTGCGTGAAAATAGCTAGTTACGTTTCTTTACTATGGTTACATTCTGTGCTAGGTTTTCGGTAAATATAGCTAGTTTTTTCTCTCCTATTTCTGTCCACAGGCACACTAAAATTGAATTTATTTATAAGGATGCTGAAGGATGTCAGAGGTCATTTATGTTCTGTTAAACTGTATCATACAGGCATCTATTTTGCTTTGTCATGATCACAAACTGGACCGTGACCCTGAAATACTTTTCACTCACCATTTCGATTCGATATTTTACAGTGTAGTTGCTTGTTATTCTTCCCATGTATGTCAGTATCTGTAACTCTGTAAAAAAAGATTCACAGTTCAAACCAGTGCCAGCCGGCCTCTTCTCCCACAGTGACGGAGGTGTCTGAGACCCAGCAGACGCTCCGGCCAATTAGACTCAGCCAGGCCTTCTACCTCCTCATCAGTACAGCTGCCATTGCATTTGATTGGGATTCTGGAGTATAAAAAGCACTGACGTATACATTGCAAAGTTGGCTAGCTTTCCGTGACTTCCGGCTTTATGAGTGCACAGTCACTCAGGAGAGTGGCTGTGACGGGCCTCCACACCCCCCGCCCCCCCTGCTCTCCAGCCTCAAACTCATATAAGGCTGAACTAAACGCTTAATGCCACCAAAGTTCTCCTACACATTTGAGAAACAGATTAAACACCAGAAGCCCATTTAATGGCCTCTGAGCAAGGTGAGGAAAAGATACCATGTTCATACCTACATGTTTAACCTGGCTTGTTACCACAGTTTTGTTTCCTTACAGAAATGTAAAGATAGGGGTATTTAGTTGGTTGGAATCTCAAAACTAAATACTATATGACACTAAATCGTACTCACCCTCCCTTTAAGTATTTATTTTTACTTATAAGGCACATTTCCAGTACCAATGGTCAATGTACTTTTCTGGTGGTCTAGAAATAGTACCGGTACTCCCTGTTAATAAAACCCTAAATTGTAAAAAAGATGGAGTTTCCCTCTACACTCAACCAATATACAGATCTAAGGCACACAAATAAATCAACATACCGACAATCATGAGTAGGTATAACCTTTACCAGTTTCGCTATATCTTAGTTTGGGTGTCGAGCATGCTAACATTAGCAATAACACAAAGAACAGCTAAGGCCGTTTGGAAAACAGTAAATGGTGTAGTGTTTGGCAATACACTTAAATATTGTTAAATTGTGAACCTTGTTGTGGCAGAAACGTATTCATGATGTTCATTGGAACAATGAACATCCTAACAGTTCATGTGAATCCATCATGTGGAGATATTTAGATCAAAGCTGTCGACCAACCAATCGTGCCATGCTTAAAGCCTCAACATAAACACACCTGCACATGTGTGGTTGATCATTGTGTAGTGCTGATGCTGTCTGATGTAGAGATGCTACACTACAGAGTCCACCATACATCAGCACAATGGTATCAACCGGATGTGAGTTTCACGTCTAATTGGGCGTTCACGGCAGACTCATTAGCACGAGTGCCTCTTATGCAAACACCTTATTGTGTAGCCACTTGATATAAATGATGCTGTGTGCCATGGACTCCATCTCTGGGGAAATGCATCTGAACAGAAGCATGATGTAAGCTGAGAGAGACCTGTATGCAGCGATTACCCTACCTGACCTCTCAGCAGCCAGCACTTATCTGAAGTGTTCCAGTTAGTAGTAACCCCCACAGAGACATGTACAACCTATTGGAGGCCTCACATAGACGCTGTGCATTCAGAGCTGAGCTTTCACAACAGGGTTTTAGTCTGGGGAAGTTAATCCTGTAGTTTGAAATGTGACCATCAGTCAACATTAAGGAGTGTCTCGATCAGTTGCACCCAACCTCTTTGATCAAAGCTCATAGTCCTAACCTTTGACAAGCATTCAGTAGCAGGCAAAATGTCCGTTAAACTACCAATCTTTGTTTGTAACGTCCATACCAGTCCAAGTAATGTCTGTTCCAGGTTCTAAAATGGTCACTGATACCTCATTCACACCAACGGTGCTTGAAAAGCACTGGGTTTTCCTGTTCACACCGCAGCGGAGCAGCCTCTTAGCTCCGGAATCCGGTTTGTTTCAAGCACCAAAAAATTGGCCGGCCAGAGCAAAAGCACCGCATACGTCACGCTTACGTCGAGGCGGGGGCAGGGGCAGGGGCAGATCAACTCCTGAACAACAACAAAAAGCCCGCGTTTTGTCCAGTTTGTACACAACGATGGAGAAACTTAACAAGCAGCAGTGGTCCACTGAAGAGACCAGCTACCTGCTGGGAATCTGGTCTTCCGAAGAGGTACAGAGGACGCTGGAGCACAATCGGCCATTGTTGTTGTTGTTGGTGTCAGCTGTGAGGGGCTTCCGCGCGGTTTGGCTTTATGAAGCAGGCACGCAAACGGTTACGCCATGACGCAAACGATGATGCAATGACGCAGCACCAGTCGGACTCTGGGCGGTGTGAAAAGAGCCGGAGCTAAACCGAAGAACCGGTTCTGAACCTGAAAAGCTCTAGCACGGAGCTTGAACCGGAGTTGCGTTGGTGTGAATGAAGTATCAGTGACACATAGTTCTGCCTAGGTTTGTGTTGGACCAATGAGAACTCTAAGATACTGCCAAGTCTGTCAGGTTACTCCTGTAGTTAATACAGTAGAATTACTCAACATCTACATTTGGTTTTGGAAATGGTTCCTGCTGTGCATGTCCAAAAGCACTTTGTCAAAATGTAACTTTATACAATCCAAAGACAAGACAATCCAGCAATCAGGACAACTTTCAACAGCGTTCGTGGTCCTGGTGTGAGCTGTGACCGTAGGCCATAATGATCTTTGAGCTATTCTTTCCACAAAACAACACCATGGCTTCTTTCCAAGTCATACATTTGTATACATTTCATTATCCACTGGTGCGATTCATCACATCAAGACTACGAAGACACAGTGCTCCAAAAGAGGAATCAGGAAGCAGCAAAGTGGAGGACCTCCAATGTTTCCATTCAGAATAGAACAAGTTGACTTTAAGACGGGATCAGGTGACAATTTACACGACTATGTTTGTAAGTAGCGCAGAGAAAACTGTTAGGCCACGAACGGTCACTTCTTGTTGCAGCCTACATGAAATAAGAGCTGTCACACACATGCTTACTGAGCCGTGTCAGGACAAAATGAAAGAAACAAACATTTGAGGAAGGTTTTGCAAGATTGAAAATAAATCAAATAATAAAGCATTCTTAAAGACATGCTTTATGTATTTACTGAGGCAAACATTTTGGTTTGGATGATCTACCAAGAAAATCGTTGTTGTTTGTCAGTAAGGACACTACTCTAAATCTGACCCTGTATCCTGACACCCTAACACTGTCCGTCTCCTATTTCAGCCCACCTTTCTTATCATCTCTGTGTCTCTTTCTTACAGAGCTGCTCATGGCCCTGCAGAAAGCCTCACTATGCGTCCATGAGACCCTGAGGGTAAAAGGCCCGTCTCTCCTCCTCTTCCTCCCCACACTGCCCACATTCCAACCCACCAAGATGTGTCTGAAGTAGGACGGTAGAAAGTAGAGTGAGCAGGAAATGCCAAGTAGAGCCTCCCATTCATTAGACCAGCAGACATCAGCATCCATTTCACTACCACAACGGAAATGCTACCTATTAGCACAGTGGGGATGGGTGGTAGTGATGGGGGGGGGGACTGACGGTGCTGATGCTGTTTCAGGAAAAGCAATGAGACTTTGTTCCAAAAGCAGCTCTACACACACACACACACACACAGCACACACACTACACACACACCACTCACACACACACACACCACACACACACACACACCACACACCACACACACACACCACACACACACCCACACACACACACACACACCACACACACACACACACACAGCCTCCCCCCTTTCCCGCTACTTCCTTCCTTCTCTCGTCACATCCTCACCATTGAGACGACACTTGGGCCATCCTCTTTCAAGTTGTCATGCTAGCATGAGAGCTCATCATCCCCCTAACCCCCCCCAAACCAAAACCCAACACACACTCGTACACTAGCGTGTATGCAGGTATCTACAATCCATATCTGCTCTATAAATGCACAAATGCCGCCTTGTCTGCTCATCGCCTTTCACCACATTACGTGTGTCAGATATATCTGGGGAATACCACTCATGCTCAAACACACCCACTAGCTAACAAAAGCCATGTACCCGAAGCAAAGGAAGAAGGAGGCGGGGTGGGAATGGCAAGGGATGCAGGACAAAATAAGCACCAATCTCAGCCTTCCTCTTACCTTCCAGGAGGAAACAGCTCACCTGGATGACTCTGAAGAGCAGAGAGAAAACATTCAGGCCAACCTCTCTCCTGCAAACCAGCTCAAAACATCTCCCTCCCTCCCTCACTCTCTCTCCCTTCCCTCTCTTCCGCTCCCTTCGCAAGCTGGAAATGATCAGATTGTACTATAAGCAGAGGGGGGAGTGAAATGTGAGCGGTGCAGGGTATTAGGAGTCTGCGTTGTCTCTCGCTGACAGCCCTGAGAGATGGTGAGCCTGAAGCTCATATGGGACTAAGGGGGGAGGATGGGGGGATGGACAGTAAGAAATGGATGCGATGCAGCAGATGGGGGAAAACGTGTGTCTGCGAGGACATTCTGAAACCCTAGAGGACCCCCGTTCAGCGGACATGGTACAGCCCAGAGGAGCAGCAGCTACAGCAGGAACGTGTGAATGTGAGCTACGCTGAGGAAGAGGAGCTGGACTGTTTACGTCTGCCTCACTGGGCTGCAGAACCTCAGCATTACATATTCATGGAGGATGCCAAAACAAGAAGATAGGCTAAAAAAGGAGAACAGATGGACATTTTCATTACATCCTCATTGCTGTATCCTCTATCCTTTTTTTATTCGTAAAAATGTGTTTTTCCAAAATATGCAAGAGAGAGGAGGAACGCCCCCTTAACAACATGACCTATTGACTGCTTGATAACATGAACTTGGACCGTTGGTTCGAGTAGTTTCTAAATCAATTGTACCCAACCACTTTACTCACAGCCATATGCAACCTTTGACAAACTGACAATAGCAATAAGTCCTTTGAACTATAATGTGTACCAGCACAAGTAATGTCTGTTTCATGTTCTGCATGGTTACTTGTGAGCATTACTTCTGATACTCTTTGACGAGAACTGTACATACATTGCAGGATCCATTGTGTTGGACCAATAAAAACTCTTCAATACTGTACCAGCTTACCAGAAACTATGACCTTCAGAGTATGAACTTCTTGATCTGGTCCCACAAATGGGTTCTAGGTCCCTGGACATGTTCCTGGAGAGCAGACTGTCAAATAGCAGTCTCCTCATCATCTGTAACTGGAGTAATGCCTTGTATTTTATCAGTCAAAAGTTTTTCAAAAAATATGCAGGAGAGAGGAGGAACTACTGTGCAACACCCCCTTTACAACATGACCTTTGAACTCCAGAATAAATGTCTTATACCTGTAAACGCTGATTCATAGCAAATCAAATGTGGGACATAAAAGATAAAAGTAAGACCAGATCATACATTTCACTGCGCCTGCCCAGTGGCGGCGCCACAGATTTTCTCTAGGGGGTGCTGTGGGGTAGCTTGACGTTTCATAGAGGGTGCTCAAACATTAAGGGTTTCCCATTAATGTACCAGAGCTACAGTTGAATTTTCTACTGCAACACTCCCCACACACACACAGTGTACCCGCGACTGTTACATAGTTGTAAGCAGGGGTAAAGTGCTATTTTTACAAGTGAGGAGTGGACATCACCTCCTCTAGGGGGGTCCGGGGGCATGCTCCCCCGGGAAGATTTTAAATATTGAAGTTAGAAGCATCAATCTGGTGCACTTTGAGAGCAACATTAAGATATCTATGGATACATCTCACATCACCCATATGAAACAGAACTGTCAGATTTTCTATTTCTTTATAGATATTTTACAAATCACTCCCCTTTTAAAACAAACCGTTTGAGACCCACTGAGATAACTAGACTAAAGTTAACTATCTAAACACTGAGAGTCCTTTACTTCACCTGAGCTGAGGTTATCTGAGACTCTCAGTCTGACAGGAGAGAGTTATCCCTCCACCTTGTTGTTGAAAAAGCTCCTTATATCCGTTAGCTTGGCTAGCTAGCACCAGATGCTAACCACAACGATCTCCGGGAGATCTCTCTCTCTCTCGCTCGCTCGCGCACGCACACAAAATGGCTCGTGCCACACACACACAGAGCAGAGCTTGAATGAAACAGACCCAGAAGTAAGCCACTTGTACTCACGAGGCCTATTATGTGCAGAATCCCTCTCGCTTTCAGGTGGTTTTGATTGAGTGTCCACACATGGATGTTTAAGGACTAAAAAACGATCAATTGTTCACTTTGCTGTTAGAAAATCATTTGGGGCTCCAGCTAACAGGAAGTGACTCAAGTGTCACAAAGTAATTTACCCTATGGGTAGGTCAAAAATCGAATGGGTGCTGGCCATTGGCCTAATCATATCACTTGTGTTGGCTTTATGTTTTTGGTCAAACATTTGTTTGTTTCACATTTGCATTGATGTAATCAATCATTTTTCTAATTTAATAAAAATAATAATAATTTTTCCAAAAATAAAACATATTTCTTGGGGGTGCTTAGGGGTTGCTTTGGCAATCCTGGGGGGTGCTTCAGCAATTGGTTATATTATTGGTTATATTAAGGTTATATTATGTTTCAGCTTAAGAAACCTAAAGGGCACACAACCACAGCTTCTTCTGACTTTTTTTGTATTCAATCTTTATAAAGCTGTCTTTGAGAATGGTGTGCACAGTACGTACTCTTTATCAGGGTTATCTTAGTAAAAGTAATAATCAGTGATTGTATAAACTACCTGTAGTGTGTCTCAAGTTGGTTGCTTTTTTTAGTGCCAAGTTGTCCTGTGTGAACACAGTCTTTTCATTTCCAGCGGGTAGCGTTCTCTGGAATTGCACACAGCTGCTGCACCCTCAGTGAAAGTGATCTGTTGGTTAGCTGGCTAGCTAACAAAACATTAATGTTAGTGGTAGCAAATCATTACAGTTTGCTCAATAATCCAATTAAATGTATGGTGGTTCCTTTTCTGCATAGTACGTTTGATAGTAAAACAGCAACATGTATACCTTTTCATTTGTATAACGCTGTGTTCACCAGAGCAACTGCAATCACGACTGTTCCTACAACGTTTGTAACGTAGCCAAAATGGCAATGGTTTAGTATGAAAGGTCTCCAGCATTCCACACTTAACTTTTACAACGTTATGAACACACCGTCTTGGTATGGTGCATTGAGCCATACTTCCCTTTGGGAGATACTTGTGCTCCCAAAATAGCATGTGTAAAACACGTGCAAATTCACACACAGCACTTTTCTTGTATCATAGAGGAAGTTGAACAAACTTGGAACTGGAAAGGAGAGACAAGACTTGATCCATTAGGGCCTACGTCTACAAACAGCATCCATTTAAAATATATTCCAATGAGAACCGAGTGCATGCCTTTGGAAGAGTCCACCACGTCTTTGTTCCGCTCAGAGTTGAACATTTTTAAAATGTTGAGAAAAGCGCAGGTACTGTAGTAATGGGATGAAAGGCTAGTTTTTGTCCGTGTCTGTCAGACGGAAACTGTCATAACAAGGACCAGGAACACCAAGCAGATGGACTTTGCTGCCGGTGAGTGTGTGACTTTTATCGTCCTCCTCCCGCGCTGTATCCATGTTAGTCATTCATATAACAGCAGTGATACGTTATTGAAATATCGTTGTCATAGAAACAATACAAAAACGCTGGGAGCGATCGCTACCCAGCGCCTGCCAGGCCCTTACACATGACCTTATCATGGATGTGCAGCTCCAACCACAACACAAGCATGCATTCTGTTCAACAGGGACCTCTGCAGTGCTGCTGGACTGCAGACAGAGGACACGAGTGTCGTAAGGTTTTCAGTTCTCCTAACAACCACTCCGTGAAGACTGGCATATATATAAAAACAAATATGTGAAAATATTACCTCAAAAACACCATAACAAAGATAGAGATGAAAAAAATGATGATCATTTCAAGTAGGGATGTTAGAGTAGTACAGAAGCAGTGTGTAACAATGTGTACACTTCTATAACCTGGTTCCTCTGTTCATCAGTCCTCAGAGAGGAGACGCTGATGCATGTCACGCTCCGCCACGCTACAAAATACTAATCATCCGACACAGGAGACACTTCCTTTGTTCACATTCTCACTCACTGCCGCTTCTTCCTAGCTCCCTCTTTCTCTCCGTCATAGATGACCTTGACTGACAGGCTTTCTGCCAAAGGATCCTCACCGTGTCTATTGTGACAGAAGGTGTGACATCTATGATAAAATAGCTCGGAGTGGATCTAAACTGGAGACAGCAGACAGCAATCAGTTAAAACCGTACACCAACCGAGGAGTAGATTATTTGCATTTTAAAAGGATTCAACCCTGTAAACAAACACACACACACACACACACACACACACACACACACACACACACACACACAAGCGAGGTGTAGAATATTGAGGGGGGGGAAAAAGCCTGTAGGTCATTCATTATTTAGTGCTGCACAGTTTCAACTCTGGTCCGGAAGCAGATTACCACACACACACACACACACACACACACACCACACCACACACACACACACACACACACACACCACACACACCACCACACACACACACACACAAATATGCGGGTCAATGGGGTGACTGGGGGGTCCATCAGGGGGTAAGAGAGGAGGCAGCACACAGAGACAGGATGTGATGAGCAGAGTGATCAGATTGGGAGACAGACAAATTAAAGTACAGAATCGTTTTTGCTCATTTGAAGAACAATTAAACTCAACACCTGTCATTAAGGACAAACTGCCACTATACACAGGGGTGCACATAACTGGTACGCAGGTACGCATGTGCGGCAAACGAAATGCGTAACGTCACTAAGCACCTCTGCGTACCGACGGACTTGTGAAGCTTTTACCGAAGGCGCTTAGATCACCGGACGACAGAGTCGGTCGCCGTGTGCACAGGCGCGGCTGCTGTTAACGGCGCCGACGTTCGCGACACAGAGGGCTTCATCCCTTGTGGGGGCCACCAGTTGGAGTACCAAACACTGTCTGCTGCTACTCATCTGAGTAACACACTAACAAATGTATGTGAACCCCTAACTATGAACAATGTTTTCTTCACACACCTACACACAGACACACTGCAGTCGATACATTTGATGTATAAGGGGGCTCACACTTTAAAGTGATGCATAGATTATGGCACAGACGGATGGAAACCCCTGTCAACGGTTTGGTCTTGTTCCCTCAGTTACATTTAAAGAACATGTTATAGCTGATGCATATTCTTTAGCCACAGTTTATACAGGGAACAGTATAGATCAGGGGTATTCAACTCAAATCCAACGAGATCCAGTTGGAGAAAATGTCCCCATGCAAAGGTCCGGAACATCAAAATGTCTAAGTTGCTTCATGAATTAGTGTGATATATATTGAAGTAGCTGTAGCTTTATCAACGTCTGCATAATCAACAACTGACTGCCAATCAAATAAAGGAAGTACAATTCAAAAACAACAATATTTATTGTCAATTAACATTGAACTCTACAGATATACAGTACATACTGTGGATGTGTGTAATGTTCCTCTCGGGCTGCATTTAAAAATAAATAGAGAAAATAAATAAAATAGCTTTTGAAGATATGTGCATCTTAAAAGTGCTTAATTTTAGATAAATCAAATAAAGTGTAGCAGCTGAGTCCCTTTTTCTTTGTTTGTCTTTGAGCTTGTCCTGCCAGGAGTTTAGATATGAGCTGAAATGGTGTCAGGGCCATTCTCATACACACATGCAGGTGCTCATTGGTTAGCCTCGGTTAGCCTCGGTTAGCCTGCGCTATTTATTTAGTTTTAATTTTGATCCTGGTCGACTGATCATATTGGGCTCTGAGACTGCTTATTTTTTGTGACCTCAGTTCTGACTTGAGAGGGAGTGTTTGGTCAAACACTTTGTGGTTTGTCTCATAGTGGCGTTTTGGCACTTTTCATGAGCACCACGGTCTCTGAACAAATGAGACACACTGGTTCTGTGTCCCGGGGCAGGATGAACATGAACGAGTCCACTCAGGGTTAAAAGCTCTGTTCTCACCGTCCACTTTCCTCTTCTTGGAGAGCGCCATGTGCAGTGGCGTAACTATCGATGGTGCACTGATTGGCATTGATTGGTTCACGCAGTCTTCAAAGTAACCAAGCAACCTAAACTAATTTGTAATTTGTCTGTCCAATCACCTTGCTCCCTTTCATGTCATGTGAACCGTTTAATCAACCTGTATTGTACTGTAGCTAGCAGCAGCAAGTTCGGTAGCATTATAAAAAATGTAATAGCTTGCATTTATAATGTACAACAAACCAAAGCACAAGAGCAGAGCTCAAAAGAGAAAGGACAAGAGAGAACAAGGAGATGTAACAGCTAAACGGACACAATTAGACCGTTTTTTTCATACATCGTCCTCGAAATCGAGCGTTAACGTTAGCAATGTTGACGTGCAGCGGCAGCCGGAGGCTAACGATAGCTCACCAGCCTCACCACCATCATTGCCATGTAGCTCTACAAGTGAAGCTGTATCCGTGGCCGTGGCTGTGCAACCTTCTTCTCCAGCCAGCCAGGAGGAGAGGCTGGATGTGGCTATGCCCGGCGGTGGTCCAACAGTTCCCCCAAGGGCCCCAACCAATAGGGGACTCTATGGCGCTATTGAGACCCCCGACCCCAAGATCAAAAGCTATATTATAGCAACCGGTCTATGTAGGCCTACCGGCCCATTCCCCAGAGAAAAACATCAAGGAAACAGGTGTAATCCTCTTCTTAGTTGGCTGTGCCGTTGTCAGGCTGTGGTGGTCTGAGGCCAGGGCAGGCTGTTGTTGATAGCCTATACATGTGGCGCTTCTGATTGGTTGAGTATATCTGTGCGTGTGTGAGCGCATCAGCGTGCACTTATGTTTGGGGCGATGGGGGGGGAGGGGGGCCCAAAACAATATTTGCACCGGGGCCAATCACAACCTTGTTACGCCACTGGCCATGTGTAATTATTTGTCTCTCCCTGTCTGCCGCTAACACGCCTGTTCACACTCCTCTCCGCTTCTCTCTGCCGCTCTCTCGTCTCTTCTTCTGTGTTTCTCTCTCTGTATCGCTCACTGGTCTCTTTCGCCCCCTGTCGGCAGCGCTTAAATAGAATCACCCGTCAAAATTGACTGCTGCTGATGTTCAGGTGTATATCAGTATGTAGTGTCTCTACTTTAAAGAGTCCTCTCCTGCTGATGTTCAGGTGTATATCAGTATGTAGTGTCTCTACTTTAAAGAGCCCTCTCTGGCTGATGTGCAGGTGTATATCAGTATGTTGTGTCTCTACTTTAAAGAGTCCTCTCCTGCTGATGTTCAGGTGTATATCAGGATGTAGTGTCTCTACTTTAAAGAGTCCTCTCCTGCTGATGTTCAGTTGTATATTAGTATGTAGTGTCTCTACTTTAAAGAGTTCTCTCCTGCTAATGTTCAGGTGTATATCAGTATGTAGTGTCTCTCCTTTAAAGAGTACTTTGCTGCTGATGTTCAGGTGTATATCAGTATGTAGTGTCTCTACTTTAAAGAGTCCTCTCCTGCTAATGTTCAGGTGTATATCAGTATGTAGTGTCTCTCCTTTAAAGAGTACTTTGCTGCTGATGTTCAGGTGTATATCAGGATGTAGTGTCTCTACTTTAAAGAGTCCTCTCCTGCTAATGTGCAGGTGTATATCAGGATGTAGTGTCTCTACTTTAAAGAGTCCTCTCCTGCTGATGTTCAGGTGTATATCAGTATGTAGTGTCTCTACTTTAAAGAGTCCTCTCCTGCTGATGTTCAGGTGTATATCAGTATGTAGTGACTCTACTTTAAAGAGTCCTCTCATGCTGATGTTCAGGTGTATATCAGTATGTAGTGTCTCTACTTTAAAGAGTCCTCTCCTGCTGATGTTCAGGTGTATATCAGTATGTAGTGTCTCTACTTTAAAGAGTCCTCTCCTGCTGATGTTCAGGTGTATATCAGGATGTAGTGTCTCTACTTTAAAGAGTCCTCTCCTGCTGATGTTCAGTTGTATATTAGTATGTAGTGTCTCTACTTTAAAGAGTCCTCTCCTGCTGATGTTCAGGTGTATATCAGTATGTAGTGTCTCTACTTTGAAGAGTCCTCTCCTGCTGATGTTCAGGTGTATACCAGTATGTAGTAGTGTCTCTACTGTGACTTGTCTCCATGCTTTAATGTTCAAAAAGCTCTTTATTTTTCTCCCTCTGTCTGAAACCAGAGCCCAGTCTGCTCTGATTGGTTAGCTGGCCGGCTCTATTGTGCTTGGTCAACTGCTTAGAGATGTCCCTGAGCACATACATGCAGCTCTTTAACCCCATCCATTAACTGAGGCTCGCTGACCTGCAGGCCTGAAACCTGAAGAGTGGAGGATGACGACAGACGTGTCCATTGTAATCCAAATATGAAAGGGAATAAAAGGAAGACGTTTCTCTTTGCTTAAATTCTGAGCATTTAATTTCTTTCAACTAACACCTGTAGAGTAAATGAATTAAGCCAGCGTATGGCTAGCTCCTACAGTGAAGAATTAATCTCTGAAATTGACAGCACCATGGTTACCAAGTGCGTCCCATATTCCCAACATGTCCTGGTTTGATTGAGGCATTCTGATCTTTAATGCATGTCTTCTCTCTCCACCATATCTACACACGCTTCTAATGCAGGGGGAATGCCAACCCCCTGTGCTAATTGTGCCGAAATGAAAAAGCTAAACAACTGAAAGTAGAGGGTCAGGAATGGGCGAGCGAATCAATGCATAACATTTCTACCCATTTGAAATAGAATGCATATGTGATCAAATGTATGGAATGCGTCCTTTGCAATAACATCACATTATTCCACACACACTTCTGACTGTTATATTTCATCAGCGTTAGCAATGTTAGTTTAACTTTAACACCAAAAGTGTTTGATTGAACAGGCTCAAAGTCAGAGTGGGTGCAAACAGTGAGAGGTGACAGAGCGCGCACACACCGACCCTGACATGTTGTCTCATTACCCAGCAGCCAGCAGGGCAGCCGTCATATTGATTCAACCACCACACACACATTCCACAGGAATCTGCTCCTTGATGGTTGCTAACCCAGACTTCAGATCAGCGGACATGAAGACTTCTTCTGAGCTGTCACTGTGGCTCTGACCTGAAATGTGATACTGTTAAAGTGATGTCTAAAGGTCCTGACGCAGGAAGCGGATTATCTGCAGTTGTTCAATTTGGAGACGTCCGCCATGTTTGTGCAATGTGTCCCACACTGTTGCCATTTATCAGCGTGTTCTTCATACTTGGCGGCAAAATAAATCCCTCTGATTGGCTGTTAAGCTTGGGAAAAACAATGCACAGGAAGAGAAACCGAGGTGAGGAATACATCGACTTAAGTCAAAAGGGCACACGTGAAGACTCTTCCATTTTGCATTTTATTTAATCAAAAATTCAAATAATATTTTATTTTCTTCACTGCTTACCTGTCTGAATGATGCTAAGAGGTAGTAGGGATGGTAATTCACTTCAGAAACACTTTTTGTTATATTCCACGGAATGCTCTTAACATCCCGATAGCAATGAATATCTGAAGTGCTTTGACAATAAATACATCATAAAAATGTCATCTGTGGAAGCCGTGGTACTGTAAAAAGCACGACCAATCATCTGAGCCGGCCCGGCTAAAAGTAACTGGATGGCCTACCTGCCGTTCAGCCTTCCATCTGGGCACAAACTTATCTCGTGCCCTCATTGGTCATGTGCGCGTTCGTGTGTGTTGGAGGAGGGGCTCTGTAAGAAAGGGGCAGATTTGTTCCGGGTGTGTATTTTCAAATTCTAGCGCATCTCGAGCTGCTTTCTCTGTTCTTACCAGTTTAAATGGTTAGCAAACATTCTTTTTTACATTTTGTAACAGAGAGTTATTTCCCTCCATGCAGACGCAGTGTGTACGTGACAGTTGGCTGATTCTTTACGCTGGGTTTAAGTGAGCCTTTTTGGTCAAGATTTGGGCAACGTGAAGCCAAACAACAGGCAGCTCCGTCAAAGTCAAAACTAGTTAGTAGGTGACATCATGAAGGTACTATACCGTTGTTTGGTGTTTAAGATGCCTGGCATATTATGTGCCCAGATAATTCACCATTGTGTTGGTTTGTTTACATCCCTGATGCAAAATTAATCATTTTTCTGCAGCAACACTGCTGTTGTTACTGATTCTGCTTTGTTTGTCTTGTGAAGCATAAAGGACTAAATTAGCATTATGCTGTGATGACGATACATCCTTGAAACCCAAAGTAGAACAAATATATATAAACTAGTGCCGTCAAAATTATCGCATTTAACGGCGGTAATTAATTTTTTGAATGAATTGCGTTAAAATATTTAACGCATTTAACGCATGTGCAGAATGGCCCGTCCCCAAACATGCCACCAGTGGCAGCGCCAGGGTATGGCTGGGGTAGGCTACACCCATACCAAGAAATGGCTTAGCCCCACCATGAAAAATGATGTTAAAGTAAGCAAAATAAAGTCTGCCAACTCGCGGAGTAAATTGCACAGACAGCAGTTAGTCAGATTGATTTCAGTAGCCACGGTTTTGAAAACTTTTGTCACGAAGTTATCGTCTTCTCAATAGAACATCTTTGATAACGGCGTAGTGTTGTTGCAGGAAGTCCCGACGGAGAATACTTTTGCTGTAGTACAGGTAACACATAACTGGTACGCAGGTTATGTGCGTAATCTGAAATGCGTACCGTTATTTGTGTCACAAAGCGCATTTGCGTACCGACGTACGACCAGAAGGCGGTTAGATCACCGGACGACAGAGTCGGTCTCCGTGTGCACAGACAGGGCTGCTGTTAACGTCGGTCTGTACAACGGAACTGTGCCAAAACTACGCCAACCGGCTGCGGAGGGAGACTCCCCCCCTTCACTGGAGAACTGCGCTAAAACAGCTGATCACAACGTTCACACTCTGTGGTCACGAAGTACTCCACTAGCTGTCGACTTTCCTGAAGTACTCCCCCGTTGATAGAAATCAACACGTAATGAATTAAGACCCCACGGTTTGATGATTGATAGGTGTGTGGGTTGTCTTCTTATAATAAACATAGATACTGTATGTTAAATGGATACATCCGCCTTCTTTAATTTATCTTTCCATTCCCACAACAATATACATAAAGAAATGGCATATTTTGGACATAGTTCGAATGGTGATTAATCATGATTAATTAATTTTTAAGCTGTGATTAATCTGATTAAAAATTGTAATCGTTTGACAGCCCTAATATAAACGAATAAACAATTCTGTTTGTGCTTGGTGTGTAACTGAGAGAATTCAACTGATTGACTTGCTGTACAGCTTTCTGCCCTTTCACATCTTTGAAGGAGTTTCATATAAAATCATCCACATAGAATCAAACATTTTACATGTTTTCATTCTCAATTAAGTGTATTTTGTTCTTCATTTTTACACCCGTGACATATTAATGCAGACACTATACTACAATTGTTTCACTTTTAAATGACACATTCACTCTGCCTTACCCTGCTGGTTCGCTGCACGTCACACAGTGTGAAATAAGTTTCACAACGTCTTGGTGGGAATATTTCCAAGAGTGCAATATTGGCGCTGAGGGTGTCAGATTGTGTGACAACAAGCCACTGAACTGTGGAGCTGAGATGCAAATAAGAAAGAGAAGATGCAGCAGAGACATGGCATCAGCTCTGCACCGTCACGCTGTGAGAAGTAATATAAACCATGTATGAGGGCCGGGGCTCATTTGAAATGTAGAGTCTGAACAGGGCAGCCAGTTTAGCAAATTGAGCTTTAAATACATGTGCGTCAGATTTGGATTCATTGGTGTGTTTCCGGACAGAATGTTCATCCAGGACGACTGCTTTCAGATTCAGATTCAGACTGATAACCTTCGCCTCGGATGTCACAGTATGTCCTTCTCGATCAAATGTATTTTGGCAGACAGCTAATTCAATGCATTTTTAATATTGACAAAGTAGATTGTAGAGGCAAAGGAAATGCTCCCTTCAATCTCCCTGTTTTGTCAAAGTAATCTGTTGTCGGATATTTTTCTCCAAAATCTACAATCTCACCATTAACATCCCCAACATCTGCATTTCCATTCGTGCAATCATGTGCATGGAAGATATCGAGCTGGCCTCCTCCTGCAGAAACCCCTCCCGACTGTCAGTAGAGCCGCTGCTGAGAGCAATGGGCACATGGGCACATTCAGACTAAGCTTCACAACATTTAAAAATAATACTGACCTAGTTATCCCAATAGTATTATACTGTGGAAACCTTGTCCTCTGTGTTTCATGTGGATTCAGTGTGATGCTGAAGTCAGCACACACTGAGGGAACTATGTGCAAAGGTGATGCAGACAAATACAATGTGGGGTGTTCCTTTATGATCTATTCATATTCAATACATCAGAGGGATTCATACATCCCTCTGAAACATACATTACAGCCCAATCAGCTCATCTTATCTCCTATCATTTAAAGTAATTGTCATGTATCGAAAAGCGTGTTGGATACTCATAAAGTATCTTTATTTAAAATAACAAAACAGTGTGTCTGATCTGTGTCGTGCACGATACCAAAACAGTGACCCGGCTGAGCTTCATCAACGAACCTGTGCTTTCCCTGCTTTCACATCAACATGTCTGCCGTGGAAAATGCAGGGTCTTATAGCAGAGGGGCGATGGGGCACAGGTGGACGTCTCCGCAGAGGTCGGACCAGCAACAGTTACAGAAAAGGCTTAATCAGGATTGTGTTCAGTCATAATGATCATCGTGTGTTACGTACAGGGGGAGGTGCAGACCTCTCTTTGAATGATACGATGAGACACATGGCACTGAGGTTTGTGTGTTTGCACGAAAAGAGACTGTTTAGTGGTAAGCGTGCAGTTTGAGTTCTGTGAGACGACAACAGGTGGAACAGTTCTTAATAACTGACAGACGCCAAAGTACAGTCGTACCTGGAGAGCAAGAAGATGACCTGAGAAGCTCAAAGGCATCCATCAGGTCCCCGTTCTGTCTGCGCCACGTCCAGTGAGCAGTGCAGCAGACTCCATGCTGAATGCAACTCTTTGGAGGACACCATTTAAGGAGCTTATAAGAAAGATAATATTGCATTCTGGTAATCGCACAAATGCAACACAAAACAATACACAAACTCAACCAACTTAAATGTTGTGGTGAAACAAGTACAAACAGTATACACACACAATAATGTGATTTATAAGACAAATCAAATAGACACAGATATCATTGGGATCAGATGTTGTCACGGGAACAGCAGCATCCACAGGATGGATGCTGGAGGTCAGACACAGAGTGCACAAGTGGCTGTATGTATCATGACGGGAGACCCCGGACTGGAAGTGTCCACAGTGAGACCAGAGAGGAGGGGTCCGGCTCAGGGTCTTCACACTCAGAGGTCCACCCTGCTGCCTGCATGCTATCAAGTTTCTATCAGGCTTTATCGTCAAATACACAACAGCACAGTTCAGGCTCCACCTACAGCGCAACATATCAAGTATTTGAGACATCAACATGAATGAAATATACTGCAAGAAGAAATACTCAAATGAAATAGTGTGAGAGCAATACTAGGCCGCATGGGCACGGAAACACATTCCATCCGGTTCTTTATGAGTGTGTTGCAAAGCGACAGATAATACAGGAGGACGTTTCGGTGCTGCTGCTGACCTTGAGAACTTCTTCTCAGTACAAGCTGCCAACACACAGCTGGCTGGAACCTGCCGCTCTGAGAAAAGTGCCATGGCGTGAAGGACACAGAGGGATGAAGGAACGGCAGATCCACTTCCTGCTGGCCGTGAAGGAGAGGGGGGTGACCTCAAGAGATGAAGCCCCCAGCTGCTGCACCCTCAGCCGCCATGCCCCCTGCCGCCGCGCCCCCAGCCGCCGCGCCCCCAGCTGCTTATAGGCTTCTGTGTCCAATGTTCAGTGACGTACTCACACCGCGACTGGCCTGCATCTCTGTTTCTGCGCGCCACACATTACAGGTACACGTACTACATGAATATTCTTTATGGTTTATATTGAGAGTACTTTAAGTCTTCTTTATTTGAAATACATTTAGTTTTTAATGCAGTAGATGGAAAGCTGAGTTATTAAACAAAAATACAGTTTGCTTTTGATGAATTTATTAAACTTACAGAGCATTTGTAAACTAATACTGTTGCTACATTCTTGATATGAACTGTCTTGGCTTCTTGTTTTCTAAGGTCACAAAGTTACAAACACTTCAGTAAAAGTCTTCTTATACCTACGAGGGACTTGACTTGATGCCGTGGTGCAGACGTAACATTTTTAAAATATATTAAGAACACTGTAATACAAATATAGTAGATAGCAATCAAATAAAAGCAGTCATTTACATCGAAATAGAATGCAAACAAACTGAAACGTTGACTTGAATTAAATGTATTATGGAAACTGATTTCACATCATTTTGAATAATTACTTTTTTTAATTAAATAGTATTAGGTTCAACTTAATATTATTGCTTTCAACTAGCCGAACACAGTTATGTGAAATCTGTTGACATCATGCATTTCATTCAAGTCAAGGTGTTTAAGGTTTTCAGGGGTTACTGATGAAATGCTTTGACACGTAACTAGTTGTTGTAACAGATTACATTTTTAAAGTAACCCATGGATGCATAATAAGAACTGGACGCAGCGTGGGAGGCGGGGTCTCGTTCTTCCCTGTGAGAGCTGCTCATTGGCGCAGGAATACAAAATGGCCCAACTTTTGAGAGAGCGAAATTTCACAGATTACCCAGCATGCCTGGCTGTCAGAGCAGAAGAACCCGTATGTGCGCTCACAGAGCATGCACCCCTTAAGCCCCGCCCCCCGAGCTCCCCCTCTCAGCTCAGTAGAAAGAATGCAGACAGAAAATAAATCTAGATTCGGCTTTTAGTGCATTGTACAGCTTTAAGGACCGAATGATTCTAATAAGGGCGATAACACAGTTCATACTGGGTCGTTTATTTAGTTTAAAAACAATTATCTTTCCCCATGTTAGTCAACGGGGAAACGTCTTTCTGGGCCGGTCGACGTCACGGACTGATACGGAAGTTGTAGTACCACCGTTTGGACACAACGAATATTTCCATCAGAGTCCGGCGCACTTCCTGGGGGCTTGTCCCAACCCCGCTGAGAGGCTCCGTGTTCCTCCATCACTCATTGTTATTCTGCAGAGCTCCACAGAGCCACCACCTCTGGGCCGATCAATACACACACACACACACACACACACACACACACACACGCACACACACACACGCACACACAGCAGATATAACACTGCGTATTGGAAAACATTTTGTCTCACAACAAGCTCAGCGTTGCAATTAATTTAGGGCTAATTCATAAAACAGTAGTGCTGCCTGAGGGAAGAGCCTTCGGAGACTTGGTCCGTGTGGTGGTCCGACGGTGTGCTGCTAGCTCTGTGAACAACGACCCGCAGTGTGTGCGGCTGGCGAGCCTCACAATGCAGATCAGCAGCATGACACACAGCTGCTGCACGATGAAGGACACACTATGGTATCGCTTAACGCACTCCTTCGTGCCTTTCAGTCAAAAGCATATGGCTCAGAGTGTGACTTCTAACACTGGATGGCCTCGACTTGACTTCCTGCCGCCTTCCAGCCTTTCAGTCTAGGAAGATACTTGGCTAAGTCATTCGCTGTGTTGAGAGAAAGGCTTGACCTCGCCTTGATGGAGGAAGTCACAAAAGGCCTCACGGTGGCCCGAGAGAGAAGCACGAGCTGCTGAGAGGGAGGATGTGGAGTCAGTGTGTGAGGCGCTGAGTCTGTGCTGACACACTGACAGGAAGTGCACACAGGAGTAGCTCAGCTCGGCCAGCAGATGGCAATGAGTCTTCTTCAGGGGGGTTCAATGAGCCTTTGAAACGTAGATGCAAGGTTACACAAGTTCAAGACTGAGAGGAAGGACACGTATTCTTCTTCTTCTTCTTCTTCTTCCACAAAACAAAGGAATGAGCATCAAGCCTTAATAAGCCAGGGGGGTGCTATCAAGATGCTGAGCAGGCTGCTCTCTTGATCAAAGTGTCCGTGTCCACATCCTGTGTGCTGTGCACTGCCCCTCTGCCTGAGCCCTCAGAAGGCTACACATGAAGTGCTTGTCAGATATTCCAACTGCGTCCAAACCCCCCAACAATGACAACTTTCTACATCTACTGC
Organism: Champsocephalus esox; assembly: GCA_036324585.1. Classification (NCBI taxonomy): domain Eukaryota; kingdom Metazoa; phylum Chordata; class Actinopteri; order Perciformes; family Channichthyidae; genus Champsocephalus; species Champsocephalus esox. The sequence goes on from CM070478.1 coordinate 39,679,834, forward strand.
CCCGGTGTGCCAGGATGTAGAAGTCTCCATGATGTCGCCCAGTTGTTTTCATTATTCACCTTACTGGTCCCACCATGAAAGTCTGTAAGGGGATTCTGTACTATATTTTGCAATGTATGAAAACTAGTGCTGTAAAAATTATTGCGTTAACGGCGGTAATTAATTTTTTTAATTAATTGCGGTAAAAATATTTAACGCATTTAACGCATGTGCAGAATGGCCCGCCCCATACGTGCCACCAGTGGCAGCGCCAGGGTATGGCTGGGGTAGGCTACACCCATACCAAGAAATGTCTTAGCCCCACCATGAAAAATGATGTTAAAGTAAGCAAAATAAAGTCTGCCAACTCGGGCGGAGTAAATTGCACAGACAGCAGTTAGTAAGATTGATTTCAGTAGCCACGGTTTTGAACACTTTTGTCACGTAGTGATCGTCTTCTCAATAGAACATCTTTGATAACGGCGTGGTGTTGTTGCAGGAAGTCCCGACGGAGAATACTTTTGCTGTAGTACAGGGCAGAGCCATATAATAGTAATAATATGGCTCTGGTACAGGGGTGCACATAACTGGTACGCAGGTTATGTGCGTAATCTGAAATGCGTACCGTCACTTGTGTCACAAAGCGCATTTGCGTACCGACGTACTTGTGAAGCTTTTCCAGAAGGCGGTTAGATCACCGGACGACAGAGTCGGTCTCCGTGTGCACAGACAGAGCTGCTGTTAACGTCGGTCTGTACAACGGAACTGTGCCAAAACTACGCCAACCGGCTGCGGAGGGAGACTCCCCCCTTCACTGGAGAACTGCGCTAAAACAGCTGATCACAACGTTCACACTCTGTGGTCACGAAGTACTCCACTAGCTGTCGACTTTCCTGAAGTACTCCCCCGTTGATAGAAATCAACACGTAATGAATTAAGACCCCACGGTTTGATGATTGATAGGTGTGTGGGTTGTCTTCTTATAATAAACATAGATACTGTATGTTAAATGGATATATCCGCCTTCTTTCATTTATCTTTCCATTCCCACAACAATATACATAAAGAAATGGCATATTTTGGACATAGTTTGAATGGTGATTAATCATGATTAATTAATTTTTAAGCTGTGATTAATCTGATTAAAACATCAACAAAGCTGTTCGTCCCTTCACAATTCATTGGACAGCTGGTTTTGATAGCATTGTGAATATGACAGACTGGTGTTAGGAATGCAAACCTCCTACAGCCAAGCGCTGATATATTACTGTGGCACTTTGTGGAAGCATGTGGACAGCTGTGCACGGGAACAACCAGCAACTATCATCACTCACTTTCTCCATAAACACACTATTGTGCACTATTTCAGATACAAATGATATTAAAGGAGACTTCCTTGCTGTGACCTGAGACTGGGGTCCTTCTCAGGTCGGTTAAATGGATTTCTTGCGTCCCTTACTTGCGTCGTTTCCCTGCCACTCGTCCCTCCTTCCAGGGAAGCTCGGAGAGACGCAAGGAAACCACGAGAAGCAGGAAATGAGTTCTAAGAGCAACGGGACGTCCTTTCCTCCGGAGCGCCACGTGAAGCGACGTCCCTTTGTGATGACGCCGCACAGCTGATCGTCTGACAGCAGCTCTGTCCCCGTTGTGTTCACACACACCCCCGCCTCTGTTAGTACACATTTACTGACACAAACATGTGTATCATCTGTTGTAGACCCCAATACATGAAATAAAATAAGAACTCATTCTCAAAAAAGATAAACACCATTCTTAAAATGTATAAACGAAAAAAAGCGATCATGAAAATGTTTCCAATAAATGAATAAAATGATATTTGACCACTTTGTTGTTCAGATATATCACATGTTTGTAACTAAATGATACATTAATACAAAACACGGTATAAACTGAGGAGTGAGTCTCGTGAGGTTCATGTGTTTTCTTCACTCCGCTGGGAAACTGCTCTCATGTCAAGAAGCATCAGATCAGTGCATGCACTGCCTCGTCCAATCAGTGAGCGATACACAGTAAGGGGGCGGGGCGAGTGTCTGAGGATTTCATCGAAGGATGGTCTGGTGGTTCCTCGGTTATCGCTCCTCCGTTATCGCTCCTCGTTCCTCCGGCAGAAATAAGGCCTTTGGGACGCGACTCAGGATGGCGCAGACAAATCAACTTCCGGTGAGACCGAGGAGCGAGGAAATGAAAAATAAGAGAAGCGAGAAAGGCCCATGGTGAACCAGCTGAGCAGCCCTTTTAAGAAAGCAACCACATCCTGGTTAGAAACAGCCCTGTACGTATGTCAATTTTTTAAAAGTAACATTTAATAGTATACTTTATATGTCTGTAATCTGTTTCATCCTTTTACCTGACAGCTCTAATCTCCTGGTTTCATAGAAGCCCGTCTTCGGACAACTCTTGCTGAAAAGAATCTTCTCTAAACACTTTCATGAGATGTTTCTAGTTAGTAATGGAAGTTAAGTCCCCATTAAATAAGTAAGGGAGAATGTGCAGCGAGGCGCTCACCCGACAGGCTGATCAGGACCCGACGCCAAGGGCCAAGTCGCTGCACATTATCCCGCTTATTACACGGCCACATTCTCAACAAAGTAACGACGTGACTCCTAATATTAATTGAAATGCTTTTCTAGATTTAGAAAATGATTTTATTGATTTAAAAAATAGTTGTATTGATTTAAATTGACATGCATCCGCTAAGAAAAGTAGTCCGTTTGAACTAACGTAGCAACGGCAGGAACTGCTTCGATAGCGTTTTTGAGGAGCTTTTTGATTACAGATTTGAAAACGTCGTTGCTTGCTTTAAAAGTAGCACACTTCATGATGTCAAACCTTGGAGAGTATCTCGATATCCCTGCCCTGATGCCAAAGGAACTGCACACTGAATATGTGTCTCCGTTTGATATTAATATTGTTTGAAAGCAAAGTGCATGCAGTTTGTTTGTCGGCCCAACTGTATACAGTTACATCGACTTGTTTCTGCAGATGTGAGCGTCCTTAACAACGGTCAATAAGTCCTTGACAGCGGTCTGTACTACTGGATTAACAACGAGTCACGTGTTCTGAATCGACCAATCAGAATCGACTATTTAACTAAGCCATTCAATAAACCACGGATACTAAATGATCAGTGAAACAGTCACGCAGTATCTTCAGTGGACTGCGGCTCCTGGTGATACCGGGACCAGAGTCTCGTGCTCCTCTGGGATGACACAACATCTCTTGTTCTCTGAGCATTATCTTTTGGGAGGGGTCTGGCTAACCCCCCAGAGACCATACCCATGCTGACCCACCCTACTTCTGGCCAGATATACTTATTATGCATTTCAAGTCTCCAGAATTGTTCAAATGAGTAGAGTGCAACTTAATCACTGCGGATATCTAACACGTTCTAAGAGCTGCGAGTTTCCCCACCCTTCACTTGAACAGGAAGTTGCGCTCATGTATGGACCCTCTGTGTGGCCGTCAGCCTCTTCGCCATGACGACAGACCGTAACGCTGCTACTGTCAGAGTGCTTTATTAATATGGAGGTGGGATGGGTTTCATAACCACAGACTGGTTATGAAACCCAGGTCATGCAACGAGGCAACGTGAGCACGTATGATGTCATGTCAAATGTGTGTAGAATGTTAACTTACATTTGAGAGCTACGCTAGTGTATACATATTATAAACCACTTTCTTCCTTTGCAAAGACCCACAGATCTTATTTTAATATGCAAAGGCTTATGTTCTAAGAGTGATCATCAGCAGACTCCTCAGGGCGCTGACAGATGTTGAGACCAGGATCAACATGTTTGGAACGACAACGGTTTGGGAGACGAGTATCACGTGCTATGGAAGCTTAATGAAACGCAGAGAGGCTTCCATAGTAAGGCTCTACTGTCACCACAGAGCGGCCTGACTGCAGCACGCTCTGCTCCTCTGATGCAGACGTGTGGGCATCATATCACACGCCTTCCATGTGTTCATCTCGTGATGCCTACGCGTGCAGCATGGCATAGCAGTGTGCATTCGTGAAAAGGGCTCGTCAGCCTCTTGACCTTTGTGCTCACCCTTTCTTGCATTTCTCTTTCTGTGTGTGTTCTGTGCTTTTGGTATTTGTGTATTAGGTGTACGTCTGTGAAATAAATCATCACTGTTGGAAATTAAATATTGAGCAAAGTTATGTTACCATTAGGGCTGTCCGTCGATTAAAATATTTAATCGCGATTAATCGCATGATTGTCCATAGTTAATCGCGATTAATCAAACATTTTTTATCTGTTTTAAATGGACCTTAGAGGAATATTTTTCAAGTTTTTAATACTCTTATCAACTTATGAGTGGACAAATATGCTTTATGCTAATGTTTATTATCATTTGAACAATGACAAATATTCTCATGAATATTAAACACAACAACCTGGAACCTCTCTCATTCAATACAAATGGTGTGTGTGTGTGTGTGTGTGTGTGTGTGTGGGTGTGTGTCTGTATGTGTGTGTGTGCAGGGCCGGCCCTGACCAATTTGCTGCCCTAGGCAAGATTTTAGCTGGCGCCCCAAATGCAGACACTTACACTTACTATGACTCGCGCATGCATGGTTGTGGCATTACCACCAACACAGCAAGATATGGACACAAGATGTGTGCAACACCCCCGGGAAGACTTTTTTTTTATATTGAAGTTATAATCTGGTGCACTTTGAGAGCAACATTAGGAGCTCTATGGATATATCTCTCAACACCCATATGAAACAGAACTGTAAGCAGATTTTCTTTTTCTTTATGGATATTTTACAAATCACTCCCCTTTCAAACTGTATTCTTGTTTATTAATAACAACTTTTTTGTACTGTCATATATTCTTTTATACCTGTTTTTCATCTATTCTCTTATTTTTTTATAACTATAATGATCATATAAAGGTGTGCCTTTACCTCACTGAGCTGAGGTTATCAGAGCCTCTCAGTCTTTCAGGAGAGAGCTCTCTAAAGCTCTCCCCCTCGCGGCCGCTTACACAGTAAATTCCAATGTTAATAAAAGCACACAGAAGCTGTGTACGTTTTTTGGGAGTTTGATTTATTTTAAATGAATACAAATACAAAATTAAAACCTATAATTGCACACTACCATTATTTCAAAAAAATAACAATTTCACATAAACCTTTGGTTTTTACTGGGAATGGGGCAGTTCAACTTGATTTTGGGGGGGTGGGGTGTGCCATAGTTTATGGGCGCTGTACGCAATATAGGTGTAGTTCTGTTAGTATAAGATAATAAGATGTACTTTGTTGATCCAAAATCGGGAAATTGTGTTATGAAATTTAAAAAAAAATATATTTTTAATTTCTTATTTTTTTTTCTCCCCAATTTCCGGCGCCCCCTATGGGTTGATGCGCCCTTAGCATTCGCCTATACTGCCTATGCCGAGGGCTGGCCCTGTGTGTGTGTGTGTGTGTGTGTGTGTGTGTGTGTGTGTGTGTGTGTGTGTGTGTGTGTTGGATCGTTGGAGCTATGTGCAACTCAAGGCATATGCTCGAACGGGAGCTGCCTGGACGCTGCAATCATGTTGCTGAGTGTGCTGACTTCTCCTACAATGTCCCGCTGTCTGCTTCCTGCATAAGGTCAAGTGCTCGGCGCAGTTGTGTGGATAGAGCGCTCCTCTGTTTTCATTGAAACAGCTCCTTATATCCGTTAGCGCAGCTAGCTAGCACCAGATGCTAACAACAACAATGCACGTAAGGTCTCTCTCTTGCTCGCTCGGACCACACGTACACACACCCTCCCGGTCCTCCCGATGGCCAGTCGGTGCCTGCCGGTGAGCGTGGAAGTGTGGTCTTCCACAAGCGGGCGGCAGGAGCGGGGCTGTCAGCATCAGCTTGTAGATGGTATTTTAAATTCGATGCGCTCTGAAGCTACGGGGCGGCCGAGGAAAAAAAATACACATGCCTTAATCGCGTTAAAATAATTAGTGGCTTTAATTTTTTTTTGCGTTAATGCGTTATTAACGTGTTAACTTGACAGCCCTAGTTACCATACAATAACCATTACTGTTGACCGCACGCCAGCTCAAGGTCTAAGAGCTTGTCCAGAAGGTCCAGAGTGTCAAAAGGGAAACAACAGACGTGAAACAGCCAATGGGGCTGACTAATTGAAATAAATACGAAACCCCTGACCTGATTTCAACCACAGGGAGGTCATCTACACATGGTGCAGGTCAACTCGCACTGGCTGGTGTTACTCAGTGTGTGCTGCTCTGAGGAAGCTGCCTCTCCGCTCTCACTGCAGACACGCAACACGCCTGCATGCTGGGCTGGAAGAAGTAAACTGTTGAGTGAGAAAGTGCTTTATCTGCAGTCAGATAGCGGCAGCGCCTCAGATAGCGGCAGACACCGCGGATGAAAGACACCCTTTGTTGCCAAAGCACATTCAGAGGGAGCCTGTCAACCAAGCAGCGTGTGCCTGGGTTCTGCAGCAGGAACAAACAGACTGTCACACGGCCGCTCGCTCCTCTGTGGGCTCATTGTGCTGCTGCGTGATGTCGACTCCGTATCCGTGTGCGACGTATTAAACAGGCAGAGAGAGCTAAGTGAGGCTCAGGGGAGACGTGTCAGTGAGACGCCATTATATCAGTTGGTGTTTCCTCCGTGGTTTCATTTAGAAAGCACTTCATATTTGACTTTGAATCCCAAAGTGCTACAAGCAGTGAGCATGGACAGGATACAACATTACACAACACGGTATAATTAATAAAAAGCAATACAAAACAAACAATAAAATAAAATAAAAATAAAAGGGTGGTAATACATTAAAGGTCTCGGGAAAGGCTCCATTGAACAGATGGGTTTTGAGGCCTTTCTTAAAAGCGTCCACTCTGTGGGTCCAGGACACGGAGGAGCGTCTTCTTCCTCCTCACGATGCCCTCGACCTCTCGCTGAGAGAGGCCCGTGAGACAGCGGAGAGGCTGGGTTCTCCCAGGCTGTGGGTCAGCAGCGGGAACTGGAGGTGCAGAGGGACTAGAGGACGGAGCGGGGGGTGTCAGCTTTGAAGAAGGCGGCGAAGTTGCAACACCGCTTCTCGGTGGAGTCGGAGTGTCGAGGACTTCGGGGTTTGAGGAGGTGGTTCGTGGCGGAGACAAGGTGCTTGGAGTTTCCAGTACTGTTGTTGATGATGGAGGAGTAGCACTGGGGCCGTGCGTCTCTGAGGGACCACGCGTCTCTGAGGGGCCGTGCGTCTCTGAGAGACCGCGCGTCTCTGAGGGACCGTGCGTCTCTGAGGGACCGCGCATCTCTGAGGGACCGCGCGTCTCTGAGGGACTGTGCGTAGGCCTTCTGGGGTTCACGATAGGCTAACCGGTGAACAGTGAGTCCTGAGGCCTTGAGCCGCTGCTCGAGGACACGCCCAGCTGTCTTCATTCTCCGCAGCTCGCCGGTGTCCCAAGGGGCTGAGCGTGAGAAGGTCACCATCCTGGCTTTGAGGGGCTGCAGATCAATGAGATTGGTTGTTATTCCACTGACTCATTTACTGAGGAGACGCTGGAGGCCAGGGGCATGGTGGAGGCCAGGGGCATGCTGGAGGCCAGGGGCATGCTGGAGGCCAGGGGCATGGTGGAGGCCAGGGGCATGGTGGAGGCCAGGGGCATGCTGGAGGCCAAGGGCATGCTGGAGGCCAGGGGCATGGTGGAGGCCAGGGGCATGCTGGAGGCCAGGGGCATGGTGGAGGTCAGGGGCATGGTGGAGGCCAGAGCGGGCGACGTTGAGGCGCATCTTAAACTGCTGGCTAAAAATAAACACAAATACGGTAGGATTGTTATTCACGTCGGTGGTAATGATGTTCGTTTATGCCAATCAGAATGCACCAAACTTAATGTGGAGTCGGTGTGTAGTTATGCTAAAACAATGTCGGACACCGTAATCTTCTCTGGTCCCCTCCCCAATCTGATCAATGATGACATGTATAGCCGCATGTCATCATTTCAGCGCTGGTTGTCTTGGTGGTGCCCAGCAAACAATGTGGGCTTCGAAAATAATTGGACAGCCTTCTGGGGAAAACCTGGTCTGATTAAGAGAGACGGCATTCACCCTACTTTGAAAGGTGCAGATCTCATTTCGGCAAACATTTCAGGGCTTTGTGGACGTAATCCATGACAAATTGGAGTTGAGACCAGGAGGGAGAGTCGCAGTCTTACACGCTTCTCTGCGCTCTCTCCTAGGCAGTCACCCATAGGAATCCCGAACCCAATACAATACCCAATATTAGCGGTGTGTGTGTCTGCCCAAGGACAATTTAAGGTAAAACCTAATAGAGGTGTCATACATAATAACCGAATAAAAGTAAATGTAACAACTACTACAGTGCAACAAAACAAGAAGATTAAATGTGGTCTCTTAAACATAAGATCTCTAGCATCTAAAGCAATATTGGTAAATGATTTAATATCAGATTATAATATTGATATATGCTGTCTCACTGAAACTTGGTTGTGACATGAAGAATATGTCAGCATAAATGAGGCCACTCCACCCAGCCATGTCAACACTCATATTGCTCGAGGCACGGGCCGAGGAGGTGGAGTTGCAGCAATCTTTGACTCAAGTTTACTGATCAATACTAAACCAAAATGTAATTATACCTCTTTTGAAAGTCTCGTTTTTAGTCTTACGCATCCAACCTGGAAAACTTTGCAGCCAATCTTATTTGTTACAGTGTATCGTGCACCAGGTCCTTATTCAGAATTCGTATCAGAATTCTCTGAGTTTTTATCAACTTTGGTTCTTAAAACAGACAAAGTAATTATCGTAGGTGACTTTAATATTTATGTTGACGATGATAAAAATAGCCTTACTGTTGCATTTAACTCTATATTAGATTCTGTTGGTTTCTGTCAGAGTGTAAATAAACCAACCCACTGTTATAATCACACTCTCGACCTTGTTCTCACTTATGGTATTGAAATTGAGCAACTATTAGTCGAACCGCATAATCCTGCTTTATCCGACCATTTCTTAGTAACTTTTGAAGTACTGTTACTAGACTACAAAGCATTAGTCAAAAGCTCTTGCAGCAGAAACCTATCCGTTAGTGCTATAGCCACATTTAAGGAAGAGATTCCACCAATACTTAACTCGATAGCATGTCTGCATGTAAGGGAGGAAACGTATACAAAATGTACACCACCCCAAATTGATCATGTTGTTGATAGTGCTATAGATGCGCTGCGAATAAAATTAGACTCTGTTGCTCCTTTGAAAAAGAAGAAAATAAAGCAACATAGATTAGCTCCATGGCATAATGCCGAAACCCGCAAAATAAAGCAAAAGTCTAGACAACTTGAAAGGATATGGCGTTCCACTAAACTTGAAGAATCTCGTTTAATTTGGCATAATACTCTCAATGGATATAAGAAAGCACTGCGTAAAGCGAGAGCAGCATACTACTCTTCATTAATAGATGAGAATAAGAATAATGCAAGATTTCTTTTCAGCACTGTAGCCAGGCTGACAGAGAGCCACAGCTCCATTGAGCCTTCTATTCCCATAGCACTCAGTAGTAATGATTTTATGTGCTTTTTTAACGATAAAATTGTTACTCTTAGAAACAAAATTAATGACCTCTTGCCTTCGACCAGTATAGTGTTATCAACAGCTCCCGGAATCGTAAGTTCTAATATTACACTAGATAGTAAACTAGAATGCTTTTCAGCCATTAACCTTGAACAATTACATTCAATGATTCTCTCTTCTAAACCATCAACGTGCATGTTAGACCCAATTCCAACTAAGCTGTTGAAGGAAGTGTTTCCATTAATCAGCACTTCTTTATTAAATATTATGAATATGTCTTTATTATCAGGCTATGTTCCACAATCATTCAAAGTAGCAGTGATAAAACCGCTTCTTAAAAAGCACAACCTCGATCCAGAGGTTTTAGCCAACTATAGACCTATTTCTAATCTTCCGTTCCTCTCAAAAATTCTTGAGAAAGCGGTCGCAAAACAGTTGTGTGATTACTTAAAAAACAATGATTTATTTGAAGATTTTCAGTCTGGCTTTAGAACACATCATAGCACAGAGACAGCTCTGGTTAAAGTCACAAATGACATTCTAATAGCCTCAGACAAGGGACTTGTCTCTATTCTTGTTCTGCTCGATCTCAGTGCTGCATTTGATACTATCGACCATGATATCCTATTGCAAAGACTAGAGCACTTGGTTGGCATACAGGGAACTGCTTTAGGCTGGTTTAGGTCCTATCTATCTGAACGCTCTCAGTTTGTACGTGTCAACGATGAATCTTGCACGCAAACCAAAGTTAGCCATGGAGTGCCACAGGGCTCAGTGCTCGGACCTATTTTGTTCACATTATATATGCTTCCGTTAGGCAATATTATAAGGAATCATTCTGTAAACTTTCATTGTTATGCGGATGATACTCAACTATATTTATCAATTAAGCCTGATGAAATTAATCATCTAAATAAAATTCAAGACTGCCTTAAGGACTTAAAAACGTGGATGACCTTAAACTTTTTGATGTTAAACACGACCAAAACTGAAGTTATTGTACTTGGCCCGAAGAATCTACGAAACAAATTATCTAAAGATATACTAACTATGGATGGCATTAATTTGGCCTCCAGTGAGACTGTAAGTGTTGGTGTTATATTTGATCAGGATTTATCCTTTAACGCCCACATAAAATCAATTTCAAGGACCGCCTACTTCCATCTACGTAACATTGCAAAAATCAGGCATATCTTGCCTCAAAGCGATGCAGAGAAACTAGTCCATGCATTTGTTACTTCTAGGCTGGATTATTGTAACTCTTTAATATCAGGGAGTACCAAGAAGTCAATCAAGTCGCTTCAGCTGATTCAAAATGCTGCAGCTCGTGTACTAACCAGAGTTAGGAAAAGGGACCACATTACTCCTGTTCTGGCTGCCTTACACTGGCTCCCTATAGAACACAGGATAGAATTTAAAATTCTTCTTCTCGCCTACAAAGCCCTTAATGGGCAGGCGCCATCTTACCTTAAAGAACTCATTATACCCTACTGTCCTACTAGGGCATTGCGTTCCAAGAATGCAGGGTTGTTGGTTGTTCCTCGAGTCTCTAAAAGTACAATGGGAGCCAGAGCCTTTTCTTATCAAGCTCCACATTTGTGGAATCAGCTTCCAGTTTGTGTTCGGGCGGCAGACACCCTATCCGTTTTTAAGAGTGCGCTTAAGACCTTCCTTTTTGATAAAGCTTATAGTTAGGGCTGATTAGATTCAGCCCCTAGTTTTGCTGATATAGGCTTAGTTTGTCGGGGGACATCTTACTTCTTCCTTCTCTCTGTCTATACCTGTGTACTCTCATGTTCCGATTAACCCAGCTTCCCCAAATGTCTTTCTTTTTGGGGTCTATATATGCTGGGATCCGGAGTCATGGATGATCCTGCGGTCCTGTGTCCTGGATCGCGAGCCCTAGATCGCGAGTCGTGGCTGTGGTCCTGGATCATCGGTCCTGGATGGATATCCTCGTGGATTCATCTTCCTATTATACACACATGCATTTCCAAACATTTGGACTACCTATGTTGCAAATGTATTATCTTTTCAATTTACACACGGCATCTATTGCACGTCTGTCCGTCCTGGGAGAGGGATCCCTCCTCTGCTGCTCTCCCTGAGGTTTCTCCCATTTTTCCCTTTAAACTAGGTTTTCTTTGGAAGTTTTTCCTTGTACGATGTGAGGGTCTAAGGACAGAGGTTCAATCAGGAGAGACGTGATGTATGAAATACATGTTTATTATCGGTCACATCATATAAATGAAACATAATGATGACAATTTATAACAAGTGAATGAAATGTGTTTTGGCAACTAGGCCCAGGTTTTGTAGGATATCATTCGGGAAGGGAAAGAACCGTTTCCGATGAACCCCCCTGGGTCTAGACCTGGTGGTGGTGATAAGTGGTTAGGTCCGGTTGGAAGGGAGAAGGTTGAGCTTGGCCCTGAGTTGGAAGCAGGAGGCGAAGGGGTGGAGGAGGGTTGCGCGTTGACGCCTGGAAGACAGCTGATAGGAAAGGGGAGAGCATATAGAGGGTTTAACAGGTGCGATAATTAGGCTTGTGAATGGAGGGAAGTGATAGGTTAGCTGAGGAGTGGCGCTCCCTGTCATCCAGTGGAGGGAGCGAGTATTGCCATGACGAGCAATACAGAGTGTTAGGTCTTCCTGTCTGAACTTGCGCTCAGCTTCATGTGTCATATTGTCATACTGATATTCTGTACACACTGTGAAGACCACGGAGACAAATGTAACATTTGTGATATTGGGCTATATAAATAAACATTGATTGATTGATTGATTAAGGCCAGGGGCATGGTGGAGGCCAGGGGCATGGTGGAGGCCAGGGGCATGGTGGAGGTCAGGGGCATGGTGGAGGTCAGGGGCATGGTGGAGGCCAGGGGCATGGTGGAGGTCAGGGGCATGGTGGAGGCCAGGGGCATGGTGGAGGCCAGGGGCATGGTGTCCGGGTTGACGCTCCTCAGGCCCTGAAGCGGAGGGGGCCTGTGGGCTCGCTGAGTGGACAGACGTCGCCATGGAGATGGTCTCGTGGTCAGATATCATTACACAGAGTCATCACAGTTTGACCTGTGGTTTCAACAGGGTTTATCATTAGATTTTCCATGATGAACTTTATTGATTTCAAATAGGGGAAATATATACATCTATAGAGCATAATACGCATACATATATAGAATACGTTAGAATACACTATAATAGACCAACCTACTACTAAACATTATAAACTAAGGATACTTATAAGTCTGCAAAGTAGTTTAGTAACAGGGTTTTTGTGCACTATACAGGCTTATGAAATATACCCCGGTGCAATTCAACTTTCATTATTTTACAATCGGCAATTGTTTGTGAAGCCGTCAGGATGGACCGAGCAGCGCCGGCTGGGTGAGAGATAATCAATAGCTTCTGTGGCTCTGGAACATTTTGAAAGAGATCTCCAGTCTGCCTGTGTGACAGGAATATTAAGCTATTGTTCCCAGTCGTGTTTATTGATATTACGCCTGCATTAGGAACGCAATGTGCTAATACGTGATCTCAAAGTGAAGCTGACTGCACCTTTATTATCCACAGCCCGTATACGACCAGATACACGTCTGATTCAAGCAGCTGCTTCACTAGCCGCCATGTACTCTGCAGTCTGCAGTCTCGTCAGCATGGGAGCAGAGCTGATTACATATTCAGACTGACATGTCTCACGGTGTTGGGCACAGTGCTGCGGTGCTGCGGTGCTGCGGGGCGACGCCACCAACACATCATCCATGTTGACGCTTGTTGCTTTGATTTAAAGGAGGTTTGAATGAGGAGGCCGAGCACGCTGCCGCCATCATTCAGGGTGATTAGATGCTTTAGTGTCGGCACCAGCTGCTGCGCACCACTTAATCACCAGCATCAACATGAAGGCCTGCAGCTCCGTCTGCCCCCACCTGCAGGACCCCCCTCTGTCTGCTAACCAACTATATAGTCTTTATGTTCTTGACACAATCCTTTCATCCAGAACATAATGTTTCTTATTCCCACCACGGGGTTAAACAACTCTTTCAATGCAGCCATTAAATAAACAAACATAAAACAGTATACGCGTTGCACCGTCATGCACAATTGACCACAAATAAGAGAGCTGTGTCGTTCCCATCCTGAACTAAAAACAGACTAAAAAGTACAATACTCACAAATATGGGAAAGATATATATATATAATATTAAAGATCTTTTAAAAAGTGTATTTTCATTAACAACATTAATGGCAGGATGTTGATCTTGAGCACATGCGGGTCGGATTGGTCCCTAGTGTTGTTCCTAATGAGTGGAAATAAGACGACGAGAGAAGAGTCCTGTGGCACACGGCGTCCTCAGGAGCAGTCCATTCTACATTACAACACAGCCTGCAGCATATCGGCTCTCAACCTGAAGTGAGTAGTCTTCAGATTGGGATGGAAGTGGTGAGTAACCTTTACCTACAGACTGCACTCCATCACCCAGCATACAACGTTCACACGTCTCTCTTCCATTTCTGGCCTCCTAAAACATGTCACGCTGCCTCGAAGGGCCTCCTGGGTCTCCGGACGAGGGTGAGATGCTGCAGCAGAAACACATTCACACATAGCCAAGCTTCCATGAACACATTCCGCTACACACACTCACAATAAACACACAACGTACACACCCTGACCAAACCGTGACCCATTTTCTTTACGGTCGTGGTGCAAACGGCCAAATCAAGACACGGGAAAAACAATATTCTGACAAAGACAAGAGCTGGTTTTTATTTTCCTGCGCGATCAGAAGGTAAGATTGTATTCCTCTGCTCTCCTCCCACACGCAGGCCATTCATTAAAGGCAATATTTACCGTGACATTTGAGGCTGACATCAATTCTGTGGCTGGTGCGAGGCACACGCGATGATGGAGACACACAAAGAAAGGCTGAATCCTGCCCCGCGCGTCTGAGGACGGTGCATTCCTTTGAGAGGACAACTTTTGTAGTTGTCTGCCAATCGGTCCGACACCTTGGACATTGGCTGTATCACATATACAGATTGCAATGTTTAAATGTCATGCTTTTTTACTGAGTATGGATTGGGCCTTTCCTGTATGCCACTTGAGACCAACATGACATTTGGAGCAACGTTTTGTGGTCAGCATTTAGTGTTTCTAGTAACGCCATGAAAACATTGGCCAAGTTCAGGCATTCGGACTGAATGCTACTAACTGGTGAGTTAATGGAAGCTGCTCTGGGCCTCCAGCTTGAGATGGATGCATGCAGATTCCTGTTGACTCATCGTCTCATGTAGGTCCATGTAGAAAACGCCAAAGTCACAAACTGTGTGGAACTAACTATCTCTACTTTATCCACGATGTTTTGCAATGCCTTACGAATGGCATGCATCACATTAGTTTGCCGCAGATACAGTTTATTGATCATTGGTCAGTAATGATTGCTAGGCGATGGAGGGGCGTCCATCTCTCACACTTCACCACTGACAGAACCGATTCAAGAGACAAGAGAACATCAGCAGCCTCTTGAATGCAAACGACAGACTGATGCTGCCGCTTCTCTGGAGAGGACAGACTTTCTTTTCTGCGGCGCCATTGGTGGATATCATTTACATGATTAGTTCTGAAGGCTGTACACTTAGAGAAACTGTCCCACGTTCCTTTTGTCGGGGAACATGGACATTCCGCCCTCCAAAGGCTGGCTGTAGACGTATGTATAAGGGTATGCAAGGGTAATGCACTCTGCCTAACCCACTAAACCCTGGACACGCCGTCCGGCTGATTCACAGTTACATGAAATGACCCTTCTTATTACCTTCCCCTATCACTGCTCCGGGGTCCTGCCTGCACTCACCAGCAACACGGAACCTTGGAGCATATGGAGGAGCTCTGCAGCCTTCAACATGATGGATGTGACATCACACCGACGCCATCATCGCGGCATGCTTCACGACGGATGCCCCCCAGGCCAGCTCCTCATCACCATATTTCATCCATTAGGTTTGCCTTCTGCGCCGATTAGCGCAGGGTTAATTAAAGACGCGATCAGACCGCTCAAAGTGTATAATGAGAAGCCATCCCTGGCCCTGTGCCGAAGCTCAGGGCCTCCTCCTGACCATGGTGGCTGATGGACTCCATCTCCCAGAATGACCTCTGCGGGACCCTGAGGCTGGCGCGTGTGGCGGCAAAAGAAGAAGCCGTGCTTGCTTACACATATAGTGCTAAGCCTTAAATGCAGGGGATGGACAACTTATAGTGAATCAAATGTAATTACTCTTCAATATAGACCCTCCAGTCGAGAGGGAAGAGCCGAGTGAGCACACGGGGGGTTAACAGTGTTCAGTTCGCTTTCAGCTCAGCCATCATCCTCAGATTGGGAACATGTCTGACCCGAGCACTCGCAGGCTAACGTGCAGATTAGCCAGCAGCTGTCACAACTCAGATTGACGGAGCCAATGGCTAGTGGCAACAACTTGAACTGTGACAATCAGTCACTCAGGATTAGCCTCTGTGGCGGGAGTCATGTGGAGCAGACTCAAGGAATGGGACAGCAGAACATCACATTCATATCTGTAACCTCCACTTAGTTTATTTATTTATTACTTTCTAAGTCCCTAATCTAAACCCTCACCACTGCGTTTCTGATTTGAGCTGTACGCTGTAGAAAACATGCATGCAGGGTCTATGATGGATGTCTGGGAGCTTTGATTCTCCACTCTTTGTATCGTTGTCAGTCACCAGAGCCAGAATATTCTAATCAGGTCAACAAGAGGAGAGGAGTTGAGTTGGGACAAGCAGCAACCGGAGAAATGTCAATCATGTTCCAAAACTGAAGGCTCAATGCTGCATTCTGACAGTCTTTATCAAATATGAGTGTCCGATATACAAGCACCAATAGAAGTGTTTCGCACTGTGTATTTTTGATATGAACATTATTGTAATAATAGTTGTCTTCAATAGGGTCGACCGATAATCGGCCAGACCGATATTCTGCATTTGACCGATTATCGGTATCGGCCTTTTTGTATCAAATTGCCAATAAAACTTTGGCTCTGATGCGGCCGTTTCTCTGGCTGCAGTCACCACTCTGTACACGAGCAATGTCCCGCCCACAGCGCTGTCTGATAGTCTATTACTGATTGGCTGACGCCTCCGTCGAGGCGGCAAAAGTAGAACATTGCTCTACTTTTGCAGCGAGCACCGCGAGGGAAGCTACGCTTTGCTCCCACAATGCAGTTCGGCGAATCGTGACGTCACCCCATTCAAAGTGAATGGGCAGAAGCGTTGAAGCGGCAACACACGCCGCAGTGTGTAGGGGCCGTAACTGTGGTGCGGAGGGGGGGGGAGGGGCTGCGAGTGGAGCCTCACAGTTGTTCAGGTTGATATGTGAAGCTCATAGCAAAATATTAGAAGTGAGGCTACTAGACTAACGCTAGGTCTACTGTCATAGCCTCACTTTTAATAGTTTGCAAAACATTAGCTAGCACTATTGTTATGTAGTTGCTAGCAGCTTATTGGGATGTTATGCTAGATAGACAGATCTAATAACTTAAGCATTATTGTTAGTTAAGCATGTCAGCCTGCAGCCCCACTTCTTGTCTCTCTAACTCATTGCAGATGGCTGCACTAAAGAAAAGGGCACAGAGAGGAAACCAGTTGGAAGATGTTTAAAAGTGAATTAAACATAATATATGCTTAAATGCATTTCAAAGAAGTTGTGTTGAGTTGTGTTGGAGTTTGTGTTATTCTACATTTTGACCCCAAGATTTTCTGATTTTACTGCAAATGTATATCGGTTCCAAATATCGGTTATCGGACTCCTTGATTACTAATAATCAGTATCGGTATCGGCCTTGAAAAAGCCATATGGGTCGATACCTAGTATTCAACTGACAAAACCTTTTTACGAGAACATCAATACAGACCAAATCCATTTAGCAATGTGGAGGTTCATGGTCTGCGGAGTCTGCATTGACTCTGTGCTATTACATTTCCTCTCATTTCTTTTTACAGCAGTCGAAATAGTTGGGCTATTACTAGAGATTGAGATGAGACGAAACATCCCTGGCCTCTTCCTTCAGAATGATATTCTCGTGTGCTGTGGCCCTGAAGTATTCTCGAGCAGTGGTTCTCAACTGGTCAGGCCTCAGGACCCACTTTTTCATTTGTCAATAAATCGCGACCCGACATTTTGAAGCACTCAAATCTATTCAACAACATGTTTTGCTGTAATATATACGCTTTTCAGCATATCATATTAAGTAAAGTGAAGTAGCCTACAGTGCATATATCCCTTATATCCCTTCACAGAAATAAAGTATGCTTTTAAAAAAGGTTTAATGAGATGATGGAATCAAAGATGAACTGTATAAAGTAAAAACACTCATCCTCAGGGGGGTCTGGGGGGATTCTCCCCCAGGAGATTTTTAGAAATATATAAACTACGCATTCTGGTACACTCTGAGAAGAAAATAAGTAAATCTATTGCTACCCGACATATTAATAATATGTTATGCCATTGTTTGTTTTTCACTTTGTTCTGACAGCTTGCTGCTCCTCACAGAGAGAAGAGCAAAGAGGAGAGAGTCTGTGTGAATTACTTTAAATTGTGGGTAAGGGTAGATAGCCCCCATTGTTCTGTGACCTGTCAATCATCAAACCGGGGGTCATATTTCATTATGTGTTCATGTATCTGAAGTTGTACCCATGGATGCATAAAGAATAGTTCTACCGCAAAGTTATTCTCCGTGGGGACATCCGGCAACAATCTTGATTCTGATTGGCCAGAAGACTCGAAAAAACATCAGCAAAGATGTTTTATTGGGAAGATGATCACTACGTGACAGAAGTTTTCAAAACCGTTTATGGTCTCCGGTACTTCCAGTCCAACGCCTACTGCATGCACAGCGTTAGACAATCGGGCCTTCAAAATAAAAGTTTGACTTTTTTCCCAAAAAAAAAGATATTTAAAACGTTTTTTTTTGTTTTTGTCTTCACTCACACATTTGCGACCCACTCGAGACGTGTCCGCGACCCACTTTTGGGTCACGAACCACCAGTTGAGAACCACTGGTCTCTCGAGTAGTGGAACTCATTATAGCAGATGGAAATAAGCGACTGTGGCTCAGGGAGCTGACCAGTTTGACAAGAAAGACACGTTTTGTCTATAAAGAAAGACAATAAATCTGGTTTGTGACGTTGTTTTAAAAATACACTTGTAGCGTCTTTCAGGTTATTGCTTTGGGATTAAGGGTTTTAATGGTTGGTTCATTCTGAAAGTTCGTTTCGACATTGTTTCCCAGCAGGCAGCTGTTATCAGGGTGGCTGCTGATCACAGTGGGGCATTTAGCAGCCATAGATATTCTTATGTCTGGGTGGGCTAAAAGTTGCTCATAGTCATTCCAACATAATGCCATAATACGTGAGGGGAACTCTTTGCCAGGTCAACAAGACACGTCCATATTCCTGTGGGACGAATACCTCTCTAAGAAGGACAAATAGTGTTTCCTGTACTCCTCTGTTAATACTGACGATACAACTGAACTGAGAGAGGATGAGCTCATTTTACGCTCTATTTGGAATTCTTTGAGTCAGCATTTGGCGTTCATATGTTCTACTTTGTGTCCTCAATTGTGGCTTTAAATTAACCTATCCATTATGCTATTAATAGAGATAAATACAGGTCCTAATATACAAGTTGTTGTACAAAAGACAACATGTGACCTTAATAAACACATTTAATACCAGGTACACACATACACACACACACACACACACACACACACACACACACACACACACACACAAGAATAAGTGAGTAATCCTGGTTCTATATGGCTCTCCACCCTGGCGTGCTCAGCCACAGAGGGCGGGGGGCGGGGGTGGGGGGCGCTGTCCCTCTGGCAGAAGCACGATGTGGTTTGAAAAGGAATTTCCATGTTCAGAATGTTAGGTCAGCAGAGAGTTGCACTGCCTCACAATGTAACGGTGAGTTAAGCCATTAGTCCGGCTCTCATCACGATCTGTCTGCACACAGAAAGTACCACGACATATAGTGTTGGTTTTGTTCTAGAGTTGATACACCAGATTACTGCTTGATTTATCAAATCATTTACCCAACATAATTAAAAGACTCCACCAATAACAGGATGCAAAATCACAAGAAGGTATTTCATCTTATATATATATATAGTGTGTATGGCCTGAGAAGTAATCTGTTACTACTGAGTGTCAAGCTGCCGTAGCCAGACCACATCTCACCTTCAAAGGGGACCCATCGTGCAACATGCAGTTTGTGTACGTCTTTTATACATAAACATGTCCCCCCCTGTTGTGTCAGGGAACTCACAACGTGTCAGAAAATAAAACCCTCTCTCTTTTCCTCCGTACCCGCATCTCCAGAAAACGGGCGAACAACGGAGCGGATCCAGATGTGTGTCAGATATGATGTGATATCGGATGGTGAACCCACAGCACTGTCAGAAACGTTACTATCAGAAACAATGGCCGACTGTTATGGACATAATATGGTCTTTGTTTACATTAGCAAGCGTCGCTAAATAGAGGGGTATGAGGCATGTCTAGAACGGGTGATCTGTTTGGGTTTTGAGCAAACACTTCATAGACAAGTTTTGTATATATTTGTATATATCTGAGACCCATGCTATTGCCGAAAAATAGTATGACAGGTGACCTTTAATATATTTGATTCATCTTAATTGGCCAACTGTGTGCACACCCACAAGGACTATGAGTATGTTTCAATGCCCTCATGTGTGTCATAACAGCTAAGCATGTGGACAACAACACCCAACAAATAAAGGTGCAAAATAAACTAAAGTACTAAAAGTACTAATGACTACAAACATGAACTGAAACGCCTTCATGCAAGGCACGAGTTTCTGAAGGGTGCAATCTATGCAAAGAGTCCGAATAAATACAAAATGGATACTCATGCACTCATGGTGGATTGTGAACAGTATGTGCACGTACATCATGTGTGTAGAATATACATAGTGATAGTAATAGTGGCAATGATGATGAGTACACCATTACTGCATTTGAATATTTTAAACAAACAAAACATTGTCTTTAACCTTTGTTCTATTTTATTTTAAACAAAATATGATGTTGATTGTGGACTGAGATGCATGGGTAGTGTTTGGATTCAGTCTGTTTGTGTGTCCCGTGTGTTGCAGTGGTGGTCGGCCAAAAACCATTCTGCACCTTGCTCAATATGAAGCTATCACACTCATCACGGGCACCTCTCAGGGGACCTACCCTTAAGGTCAACAACTCTGTTTCAGTGATTAACCCACACTCCAAGGACAGGATATCCTGGCAACATTAAAAATGAACGACTCCAGGCAGGTTCAGTATACATACGAACAGTCAGTCAGAGGAATCCTGCTAACATTAAACACATAGTATGAGAACATGCAACCCACACGGTGATGCTGCTGGAGCACCCATGGGAGCTTCACTGCAACAACACCACAGTGTGTTACATACAGAGCTCTTCCATATGCACGCTCACTGCTGACTCCCAGCATGCACTGCAATACTTGGAACTCATTTCAGAGGTGTACATGTGATGAGTGATCACTAGCCTACGCACTGACTGAACTCCATTAGACATTCACACTGCGCCGTGTTCAGGTGCTCACTACCTCTGAGCACTGCAGGAGTCAAAGGGGGGTTCTGACAGCCCGGCCCCCCAGGTCTGCTGATGAAGCTCCGTACTGCTGCTACCATCAATCTCACTCTGATTGTCTCTGCATAGGTCTGACGGAGGAGAGCCAGGTGAGACTGGCTCAGGATCAGGCCTGACACTGAAGCAGCTTCAGTGTGTTGCATTTGGAAACATCAAAAAGAAAATGTAATTAGCTTCAAATGTAGACGACCAGGTGCCAACAAGCCACATGTGGGACATGTGACTGCAATGATAAGAGTTAGTTTAGATTGAAATATAATAACCCTTACAAATATATAAAGTATGAAGGCAATACTGTGGCGCTGATCTTATAAGATATCAATTCTGGCGAGAACCTGGCGCGCGTATGTCGCCGCAAACTTAAACACCCAAGCCACGTCGGAGCTCCGTAAAAACAACGCTGTCTTTGCCGTCTGATGCGCTATAATCTATGTGACATGATGTTCATATTTTTCTTGCATCACTCACATTTTACGGGGGAAATCTGCATTTAGAGCGCACGACGAAAGTAAGAGGGCGCAGCGCACCTGTTACCTGGTTTAAAGTGGACCTACCATGCTATAGGAGGCGTGTGGCACAGTGGATAGAGCCTTGGTGTTGAGATCAGATGGTCACAGGTTCAAACCCCACTGCAGTCAGACTGTCGTTGTGTCCCTGAGACACTTCACCCCAAATCGCTCCTGTGGGCGATTGTCCACAGTATTGAGTATGTAAGTCGCTTTGGATAAAAGCGTCTAATAAGTGATATGTAATATAATATATTGTAGGGCCATACCTATATAAAACATGTCTGTGAAGTTTTGTTTTCAAAATACCAAACAGATCATGCATTTTAGCCATGCCTCATTCTGCTCTATTTGCTCTATTCCAGCCCTGTCTTCACAAGGGCTGATTCTGTGGCAAATGAGCTGCAGCTGACCACGCCCCCTGCAAAGGATGGGGGCGAGGCACACGCGTCATGTTACCATGCTGTTACCATGCTGTTACCATGCTGTTACCATGCCACCGCTCATTCCCCTGATAGGTGGAGAGTTGCCCGTATAGGCGGAGCACCCCGTTCCTGACGTCAGAACCATTTCCAATCTGGATCAGTCTGTATCAGCTCCGTTGCAGCCCCGTTTTTAGAGATGTGGGTATGGAGGAAAAGAGAGAGGGTTGTGTTTCCCTGACACACCGGGGACACATATTCATGTATACAAGACGTACAAAAGTGCATTTTGCACGATAGGTCCCCTTTAAATTAAACCCTGTACTGTAATTGGTCAGAAAATGCCTCTGCTAATATGACCCCAGAGTCTTTTCAGTAGGGTGTTTCAGCTAAGTATTCGACTTGCTACTTCATGTAAGTCATTTGATCATTGGTTGAAATTCAGGGTATTTATTTGTACCCAGAGGTAGATTTGGTTTACAGTTCAAAGACGGTATCCATTGTGACGCACATTTAAAAAAAAACAGGCAAATCTTTTAAAAAGTACCCCATGTTTAATCACATTCAAGACCACTAGAACACACGTGAACAACAATAAATAACAACGTGTTCATTCGAGCGATGGCTGCTGGAACAAAGCTGTTTTATACTGCCTTGTTCAACACTGTGATAATATTGTGTGTGGTAACAAACGTGTTACATTACAGCAGTCCACATATATAACAGTGGTGTGTACATGTAAATGAATTACACTGTGAAACAAAAGTATCAATTTAACTCTGATGTCGACCAGCCAAACAGACGCTGATACGATGAATCACCATGTGCTCCTCGTCCTCCAGCCGACCTTCACTCAGAGACCTTATCTCTGCTGATAGGTAACTTCGTCACTGTGGACTGATAGCTTCGGGCCTGGTAACTCAGCACGTTAGTGAACAGTTTTGCACTTTATTAGCATGATGGCGCAGTACCGTTTGGCATGGCATATTTGCACATGTTAAATAATTTATACTAATTATTGAGATAGTATTTATTAAAGGATTAAACCGTATTAATGGAAATGTCATCGGGCAGGTGCTGGTCGGGTCCTCGGCTCCGCCTGACAAGATAGGGGAGTTAGCGAGAGCGCTGAGAGTGCTTATGCTGGGGTAGAATGACAGCGGGTAAGAATAATCCAGGTGCAAATAATATGTGAGGGTGTAGACATCATAGCGTTAAGTGGCTTTAATTGTTCAAGTGCTGACTGCGTTTAGTTGGGTTTGTATGTGTGTACTTCTGTTCAGAAATATGTTTGTGTTTGAAAAGTGTTGCCCCTCCCGTTATGTCTGTTGCTGATTGTGTGCACCTGGTGCCCTTTGTTGTCTCCTCCCCCCTCACCTGTGTCGTGTTGCTGATTAGTGTGTGTGGGTATTTCGGCTCTGTTTCCCTGGCTGTTAGAGAGGGAGTGTGTGTGAGATCCTGGTGGCGCAGGCTGGGCTCACGTGAACAGCAGCAGCAGCAGGATTGAGGCTGTGTGTCATGTGTTCATGTTTTAATGAATGCCCACACCGGGTTGTATCTTTGGACGTTCTGCCTCCTTGCTTGGTCGGGCCGCTCAATGTCAGCTTCACAGGGTTGATAGGTCCTGATGCTTCCTCTTGTGAAAGTCATCTCTGCTGCTCTGCGGCTCAACACTGTATTGGATTCATGTCGAGCTTTACATCCACAAACATGTAGGGCATGAAAGCCGATGGATCTTCACAACGATAACCAGAGAGCGCTTTTTTTGGTCTTTTCAGGGAATGTTATCAACGTGCCACATTGATTGGAATTTTCAAAGCCGCCAAAATGAGCTTCGCTAATTGAACTTCAAGCAGGAAAAATCAATTGAAAGGGACCTGCCTCTTGCAGCCCAGCCCTCTCTGCATGCTAATGTTCTTTTGAGACGTGTTCCCGCCAACAGCCAGGTTTCTGACCTTGTTCCTAGAACAGGAGGGATGTGTTCAACTCAAGAGACCTACAGTGTACCAGACCTTTAGGCAGAAGGAACATCTACATATGCATGCCCCTCACTGTAAGCAGACAGCTTGCTGACAGCATGTATACATCTATCAGGGCGTACGGTCTGAGAGAGAGGTTAGCTTAATGTGGTGACCAATGTGTCCTTCATCCTGAGGCGGTCTCTCTCACCAGGGGAGCACATCAGATTCCTCCTCTCATTCTGCTCCTGCTTCCAGCTCCAGCTCAGCTCCGGGTAGACTGGGAGATCATGGTTAATTCAGGTACTTGTATTTGTGCTAAGGTATAATATAATAAGATAGGAATTAAGGACAACCATCATAAGATGTAAAGGTCTCCTATTATGCTATGAAGCATATATTATGGGTCTCAGATATATACAAATATATAAAAAACATGTCTATGATGTGTTTTGCTCTAAATACCAAACAGATATCCCTCGATCCCAGCCCTGTTAGAGAAGTGAAGGTTCAGAGGTCCTTAGCTTGAAAGAAAAAGGGGAGGGGGATGCTAATGCCTGCTCAGAATTCTACCGCAGATACAGCTAGATGCTGCCGTGATTAAACGCCATATCATGTTCCAAACCACATCAAGGATTATTTCTGAAACAGTTTGGAGCTCAAATGCTTGCGGGTTTACTACAAGGTGAGTTCCTTTTTATATATCCTGCTTTTTTACACATACTCTCTCCAGTCCAGGTTAGCTCTGAGGGTTAGCGATGCTTGCTAATGAAAACAAAGACCATATTACGTCCTAAACACGTCGGGCATTGTTTCTGATAGCAACTTTCTGATTGGGCCGTAGGACGCAAATCTGGATCAGCTCCATTGTTCCCCCGTTTTTAGAGATTTGGGTACGGAGGAAAAGAGATTTTGCAAGGACTGTCTCAGGTAAGACAGCTTTTATGTGCAGCTCCACTTGCTTGGAACAGTCTTCAGCAAGAATTGAAACTGAGCAATCTCATTCCTCTGCATGTTTTTAAAGCTAGGCTAAATGAAATGCTTGCTGATACAATGGGCACTTGTAAATGTCTATAACTATGTATCCTGTAAATATAATGTATAATGTCCTTTATTGTTTTATGTTTCATGTGGAACCTATATGCTGCAGGTCTCCCTTGAAAAAGAGATCTATGATCTCAATGGGACCAATCTGGATAAATAAAGGTTTGAAATGAAATGAGAGAGAGTTTTATTTTCTGACACTTTATGAGTTCCCTACACACCGGGGACACATGTTTATGAATGAAAGACATCAAAAAGTGCATTTTGCATGATAGGTCCCCTTTAAAGCTACAAAGCAAAATGACTTATTCAGGTTTCTCAGGTTCAAGAGGTCGATTATGATAGTTATGTATGACTCCAATATGAAAGAATCCAACAATCAGTTTCCATGTGATGAAGTAACCTGAGCTCTGGCCTCACAAAACAGAAATCCTTCGTTCTCCTTGCAAACTAGCGAGATTTCAAACAGCGATAATGGCTTCCCAAAATGAGTGCAGAGCATGGTACGGACAGGGAAACGCCTTACAGTGTTTTACTCCTAAAGAAATGCAGCAGAGGAGGCTGCTTTAGCCAAGGGAGAGGATATGCTTGTAGCAATGCATCCTGGTACATGTAGTCACTGCTCACACAGCCCAGTGGCAAGAGAACTCCACTTTCTCAAACAACTGAGAATGCACTGAGGAATTCATTGCTTCAACTGACTACATTGACCATCAACACTGATTGATCCATGTGTAAAAGGTGGCGATATATTCTTAAGAGAAAATGAAAGGAAGAGGTAAAACTATTACCCACAATGCCTGGTTCAAGCAATCATCACAGTGTAAAGACATTTAGAGATATTACCGCTATGTTCAGTTTTGGTTCACTTTCAAATAACCTGCACCTCTTAAGCCCGGCCCCCCCGATACCGGGGGGAAAACGCGTCACTGCAGGAGACAGCGTCTGCAATGCAAAACAAGTAGGGATGCACGATATTGTTTTTTTTAAACCGATACCGATAACTTCCTGCTTCTCAAGACCGATACCCGATAATAATATAATATATATATATATTAAATGTACTTGTAGTTTTTGCACACCTGGTGGTAAAAAAAAGACTAGTGGTGAGCAAATGACAAATGAACAAAACAAAGCCAAGAACAGTTCTGACTCTTCAAAGTGACCATATTTATTTTCCCAAATAAAGTTCTTGCCTTTTTCAAAAGCCTCGTGGATAGGTGAAAGCCCCGGTGCCTTTGCAGCTGGCTTTGGATTCGCCGCTAGTTTAGCAGCACAGGCGTCTTCGTACGCTGTTAACACACCATCGTAGCCATTGCGATGTTCCAGGTGACTGATCAGGTTGGCAGTATTATAGCTCGTTGCCTTCTTCCCTCCTCGTGGAACTTCTGCATCTGTTAATACAAATAGCAAGCGAACTATCCAACTTGAAACTTTGAAATAGTCCCATACTACCGACGACATGTTTGTTTACTGTCCTGGCTTCACGGCCGCACGCCATTTACGTCACAGCCAGGCATGAGTTAGGGAGCGCTGGATTTGTGAAGAACTCCCCTCTTCCTAAACCACTATATCACAGTGCTGGCAAAACGGGAGGAGTGAAAAACAAGCGCCCCTCATCCCAATCCACCCACACCGCAGTATTTTTTTCATTTTTTTGTACCCAAAAAATACATTGTATATTATCGGGGCTATTAATACTTTTATCGGGTTTATCGGGGTGACGTCATAATTCCTAATATCGGACCGATAATTATCGTGCACCACTAAAAATAAGTGACATTTGAACTTTTTAGAGAGGTTTAGCAAAAAAAACTCCACCTCTGAGGTGATTTGGGTGGAAATGGACGTTTTTACCGTTTCTCTGGAACCCATTGGATTTTGGTGATTGACATCTCTTTTTAACCATTAGAGCCAATAGAATCGAAGGGGAATTTCCACATACACACCAACGTTAACAAAAAAAAGTGGGGGCTTCACGCATACAGTTTTGGCCAGAGTGAGCCTATCTCTCGCTCTGACATCTGAAAACGGAAAACTAGGTTTATTACTGATGGATGATCAGAAATCATTTCAAAGGACACATTGGATTAACCTATGGATTATCCTTCACCAGCGTTTTTATCGTTTTAATGCCATTGAAGACCACTTTTCACCAACGACAAAGGTACTGTAAGCCATGTTGCCATTTTAGCTACCTAGCGCCATGTGTTTTGATGTCTGTTTCTGTTTATAAAGTCGCAAGTTCTTATCATGGAGTGATAGTGTAGGTACCTATCGATTATGTGTCTTCTCATGATGCTAATCGATATGTTGGACGTGCAGCTACGATAAGTAATAAGGGTATTATGAGTTTCTGTGCAGTAATGCATTTGCATTTTTTCGCTTGTGGCTAATTCAGAGGCTCAGTGCTAGCTTTGTGGAATAAGATCAGTTAGCTGAGTTTCTTCCCGTTACATGGATATAAAACATTCATAGTTTATTCAATATTAAGAAGCCCTCAGACGCTGTTTCCTGCAGATGACGCGTTTTCCCCGGTGGCGGGGGGATGGGGTTCAACAGGATGAAGAAGCAAACCTGACAAATCCAAAGGCTGTATGACTGTCTTAGTTCTGATCTGTCTTTCTCTTCTGATGTCCATGTTACCCTGTATGCAGATCTCAACAGGTATCATGTTATCATTCAGCTAACCAACAGATGGCAACAGCTACAACATAAACCAATCGTAATAAATCATAGTTTTCCTTTAACATTTTCAAGATATCATGATATCAATAAAAACAATATATACATAGTAATATACTGTAATGTAGTATAATACCTTATTATTCATATTATTACTACTGTAAGGAGGTAGAACTATGCTATGGTAACAGCAGCAAGAATCATGAAATGAAAGTACAGACTTTCTTTTTGAAAACCCCAGTGATTTACGCTAGCTGATCATAATGGCAGTGAAGCTTTTAATGGGATCTCTGAGGGCCTCCAGTAATTGAGAAACACATTGGTTGCATTAATTGTTGATCACTCAACACAAGGGATTATTCAGCTCCATTGGAGAAAAAAGACAATACTGTTTGAGTCTGACAAAGACAGAATGGAGAGAGATCCCACAATGAGACAGAGCACCAGATGCTAATGAGAAAATCATTACGCCAGCAGGAATCACACCGTCTGTCAAACAATCAAATACTTAAAAACCAAAGCTGAGACTTTATGTTCATTTTTTCAAATTGTTTCATGACAGTAAAATCACACACGTCACACACACACACACACACACACACACACACACACACACACACACACACACACACACAAAGCAGATGCGCACATCCTCAATTAACAAACCCTGTCCATGCTCTTTCTGTCCAGTGCAGCACTTTTACCACAGATTCAGATTAGTCACGTTTCAGTTTCTGTTTCCATTAGAGACAGAAGCAGACAGCGAGGAGATGGAAAAGAAAATCTTTCAGCCTTTGTGTATCAACACAGGACGGGAGATTTCTGAAATTGCCACTGTGAGGGCCAGGCATCAATCCACAAATTGATCTGTGGACATGTGCAGTGGTCTACAAATCAAACAGACAAGACACAACATGGTAATTAGTGAGTTTTAAAAGGTGTTGGTGAGACGCTTCTTTTCATACTTTAGAACCAAGCTAGCTGTTTCCACAATCAGTCCGTATGCTAAGCTAGGCTAACGACCGGCTCACTGGACTGAGTATCTACTGTAAAGCACAGATGACCCCTTTATACCCTTAACCAGTGGTCCCACACATTGATACAATTCGTCTTTATCAGATTATTCTAAAATTGCAAATAAAAAATGCATTAGTGAGTTTAAGAGAAGGATGGTCTCTTTGCTCTTAGTACATTTAACTAGAAAATGGCAACCGTACATCTTGGATCCCCCCCCCCTTAATGGCTCGAAACCCCTTCATACAATATGGGTTTCTGGTCAGAATATGCTCATATAAGGTCTTTTTTTACGATGCATTTCTAAAGCCTTGGAACAATAATGAGGAAAGGGGCGCTTTGGATTGGACGACGTGTTAGCTTTCTATTTCATCAAATGTAATGTGATTTTTCCTGCATACTTTGAATGTTGAGACATCAGACCTATAAGAGAAAAGCAATTAGAGCCTCTGCTCTCCTGCTGCCTGCATGCGGGCTCAGCCCTCTGTGCCCGAGCAGCCATCAGATGGTTTAAACAGACACAGAGCTTGCTGTTCACCATGATTCATTATCATCCGTTCAACAGACACAGCACCGCTCTCAAAGAGCCTGAATGTGCACATACTGTAGCTTAATGCCACTTTTGGTTTCCTGCTAACATGCTGCTGGACAGGAAGGACTCTCTCTTTCCTTCCCAGATTCTTTACATTCTTCCTGAGCAGCGAGGCCCATTTATAGCCAATGGTCCGAGCTAATTCCCATGGCAGTGACTTCTAGAAATGGTCTGTTTCACCACAAAGTCCCCCTCTGGACAAGAACATATCTCGTCTTCTTATCCAAATAATCCCAGGAAGCTTGACAAACAGCCCTGTTGCCAAACATGTGTGACGTCCATGATATATGAGCTTTCATGTCCCTCTGCCAACAGAAATAAAGACTTCCCAAAGTCCTCTCAATGGGAAAGTCTTGCAGCGTAGCTTCCTTATTTCCATCTGCATCACAGCAGCACAGTACAGCTGAGGTTGCAGTGTGAGGGCTTTGGCTTCTCTTCTAGTTAACAACACTCGTTTATTCTTATTGAACAGCATAGGGTTGCACAATGACATGCAAGATGCTGTGCCTTTAGGCCACACAAGAAAAATAACTATTGTTTTCATGGTGGAATGTGGAGAATGAGAGGAGGAGCCTAACATCCTGAGGAGAAGCTGCTCAGCAGTCTGGAGGTACTACTCGATCTCTTCCCAGAGTGCAGCAGGGCTGCTTTGGGGAGTTTTGTCCTATAACTCCACTGGGCTCTGGACCTCTCCTCACTGATCTTACTGATTCTGAGGACATGGGCACTCTCCTCACTGATCTCCCTGTCCCGGTCCCTGAACCCACCGTGAGAGGCAGGATGCCTCCTGTTGCTCTGCTGTAAAAGCTAACAATAACTTGGAATGAGAATGGAGCCTTCTTAGTTTTCCTGGAGCTAAAATAACAACAGATCTCAAACTTAGGAAAATCAGACGGTGGTCTTTAGTCTATAATTATGGCGTAAAACATCTTACGATCGTCTAAACCACAACTTTTCATATCTGCACCTTATTTTACTAAGTTCGTGAATCATTTGTAAAAAATTCATGTTTTATATCTCTGTCAGTAACTCAGTCTGTAGGGACTTGGCTTGGGAACCGAAGGTTCGCCAGTTCAAGTCCTGATCGGACCAAATAGCGTGGAATGGTACCTGGAGAGGTGCCAGTTCACCTCCTGGGCACTGCCAAGGTGCCCTTGAACAAGGAACCGAACCCCCACTGCTCTCTGGAGCCGGAACACTGGCAGCTGCTTCGCTCAGACGCCTCTGCTCTAATGCATGTGTGAAGGTCCTGTTTGTGCATGAGCTCATGTGTGCATCTTTACCTATGTTAACAAATATGAGTTAAATATAACATTTCCCAAAAGGGATTAATACAAATATGTGTGATGTTCTTTAAAAAACAAATTGATGTAAAAATCGACAGAACATCTGAAATGTGGTAAAGATACAAAAACAACACTTACATATGGCATTGAGCAATATTCAACACCTTTAATGATGGCAATATAAACTGCTGACGGATGCTTAACATCCGGGTAGATGCAGAATGTTAGCTGCCAGTTTATTAGGTTCCCTCCTAAAACAAAAGCAGTCTAATACACCGACGCTGCAACACATTGCACCTTCAGGAAGGTTATGGTTCAGTTCAGGGAGGCTTTGATTCAATCGTGTTGCAGGATGTGCCTGTGGTGCTGCTGAGCTGTGTTGCTTCTGCTGGAAAGACGTGATGCCATAAAGAAAGAGGTGATCATCTCCGACTAGTGATGATGTCTATCCAGTGTGCTCAACCGATCTCAGCAGCAGGACGATCACACAGAATCAATCTACCAACCAACCGCAGCAGCAGCAGCATGTCCGCCACATCAACACACATCCTGGTGTCTGCTCACTCGTTATGGGATGCTGGAAATGTTCCAGAAGCCCTATGGAGACCATAGGGTGTTTCACAGCTTTACCTGCAGTAGGTTCACTCACTGTTACTTTAACTCAAAAGTGCAACCAAGCATGATTCCCCAGTCGATTTAACATCCCACCTCAGTATCCTCAGACCTATTGACTGCCGCATCAACCACACTCCAACAACAGCCCACTGAGGGGGCACAGAGGGGAAATCAATACCTCATGCAGGTAGCAAATAACAGCCGTGTTCCAGTAGCATTCATACAGGAGGAATTCAAAAGTGTTCTGGGAGAGGATGATGGGACAACATGTGGACACAGCGCTGCTTTAAGAAACCAGGGTCGCCAACACAAAGTAGTGGTACAATGAAGTAAGTAAGCCCCTGTGGAGATCATTCCAACTGAAATGCCTTATGTGCTTAGCGTGGTCGTTCATGTGTGGTCATCAAGGTATGCTTTGAATGGATCCACAGTTGCATTATAGCCTTCAGTCAGCGTCATTCCTTCAAAATGACGGACGTCCTTCATAGTTCCCCTTCAGTATTCAAAAGATTACACTCTGGTAAAGTAGTATAAACCCCACCATCAAATAAAAAGAAAGTTAGAAAGGAGAGGAAGCCCAGAGAGGGGATTCTGTGTGAGCACGGAACCCACTGTGTCCTGTCACGTTTTGTTTTAGTTAACGTTGTGTGTTGTTGCCTTTTATTTCCATCCAAAGCAGACAAACAACACAATGAGATGTGGTGACTAAACCGAGTCACTTTAGCCAGCCTGCATGATTATTTTTTAGCCTTGTTCTCGTCATAATGAGCAGAATATTATATTTCACGCAACTGTATCATGTTAATTGAAAGCAATAATATTAAGTTTAAATAAAACAACTAACCTAATACAGTTATGTGGAATGTGTTGACATGTCATTGCGGAGTAAAACGGTTTCACACTTCAAACATATGTGTACAGTGTATTTTATATATTGCACTGACCTTAATATGCCTGGCATCTTATTCATTTACATGTCATTGAAATTGTACAGCGAGCTTGGGTCAGGCGAGCGGGGGAATGTGTTCCTGCATCCTAATGCATCGTGCAGTGCTCGAGAAACAGAGCACAACTCGATGAGGAGGATATAAAGACATGCACACACTTCAGCTCTCACACTGTGCACATGCAGCTGCCCCTCATCATCAGTTCACTGGTTGTGGACTTACCCCTCTCTGTTGTTTGAGCACACTTTTTAAATGGTAAAGCCTAGACAGAGAATGTGTTTGGTGCATTTGGTGGAGTCTCATTTGACAGACCAGAGCAGCCCAGTGCTGGCGCCTGACCCTGAGGGACGCCTCTGAGATGAGAGGGAATCCACCACGCTCCACACATGAATATATTACACACCATATGTACGGAGTTACAGCCGCATCCACTTCAAAACATTCATTCAACTGCAATGCAGTCCTGAACACATTTGGCCAACGAGACCTTGATGAATAATGTTAGTGATTCAGTGATCAAATGCAGCGTGCAACACTCCGCCGCCTGAAAGTGGGCCACTCAGACTGTAGCAGCTCCCTGAAATCACTTGTTTCCTCCTACCTCATCAAAGCCGCTGTCCTCTTTCTTGAAAGCTGTAAAGAGAAGAAAGGAAGAGAGAATCAGACACTGCCTGTATTGACATCTTGTGAAGAATGAACAAAATACAAATATAATGTAAGAGAGACAGCACAGAGCAGTCCCTGGAATTCATTCTGTTTTAAAGCCACTCATTAAAGCAGCGCAGGGGGTGGGGTTTGAATGTTCACCAGTCCTGGTGACAACTCACTTTCCCCATGGAGCAGCCATGTTGGGGAACTGAACCATGGAGCAGCCATGTTGGGGAACTGATCCATGGAGCAGCCATGTTGGGGAACTGATCCATGGAGCAGCCATGTTGGGGAACTGATCCATGGAGCAGCCATGTTGGGGAACTGATCCATGGAGCAGCCATGTTGGGTAACTGAATCATGGAGCAGCCATGTTGGGTAACTGAATCATGGAGCAGCCATGTTGGGGAACTGAAATCCAGCCAAATGTCGACCAACAGCCAGATCATTTATCGGGTTAATCCGACATTGTGACCCCATCCAACTCTAATGCCAACCTGATTGGTAGAAATGATGGCCAGAATCTAAACCTAGTCAGGGGCCATTTATTTTCTTTACAATCTTTCAACAGGCAAATGCAATTCTTATTTATGGACAGGTATCATTTCCATTGGGCGTGATCAAGATGTGAGGCTGATGTGCATTCTGCGTGCATTTACACTTGCATTAACATCTTTCTCATCATCCAGATAGGATCAATAGATATAGTATTGATATTATACAGTTTCTTTCTTCAGGCTTTCATTGTGATGATGAGCAGTTAAATCAATCATCATTTCAATAGCCCTGTAACACTAATATATCCAGTTACTTATGAAACTATACATGATAATGTATTTTAATAATAGTCTGTGTACCAGATTAAGGGCAATGAAACCAACATCAAACTCCTTATATACACACTTAGCTGATAAAGCTGATTATGATTCCAAAACCAGGTGAAAATGGGATCCTTTGGATAGAATAAAACAGGCTCAAACAACAGCTGGACTTCATGCTTATAAACATTCACAAACCGTTCAAGTTGCAGAATACATCAATGTTCTACCAAAATGTCAACACTTCATCATTTTATCCTTTAAGACAATTGTGTGAAAACATCTAATTAGCATGTTATTTCTTAGCTATGGCCTAAAATGTTTTTTTTGTTGACATTGCCCTTGACCTGCTTTGACCATTACATCGTAATCAGTTCAACCTGGAGTCTAATCCGGGGGTTTATGCCATATTTGAAGACATTTCCCTCAAGGCGTTCCGAGAATGGGACAGATTGAAAGGTCACGGTGACCCTAAACAAAAAAACTAAAACAAAAGAAACCTTCCAGATGGTTTGGAGATGTGTTCACAAGAAGAGGACAGACGTAAACCAGTAAATCAAAGGATATCATGGTTATTAAGATTTATAAGTAATAAGTAAAACTATACAAAAGGCTTTTCAGGTGTTTATACATCTACTTCTCCCATCATCAATGACACTCCGCTGTGTTGCTCATTCATTGCGGGGGAGGATCCTGTTGTTACCAGTGGGATCTATATCCTTCATATTTATGGGGAGGGGAATAAACGTTTGTTTCTGCAGCTTTAATTTAGACTTGTGAAGAATTAATAGGCAAGTGATGACTTTCAGTCATTAACGCCTCATGATGATTAAGATGTCTAATGAGAAAGGCAATACAGATGGCGAAAGGCCAGAGGGCCCGGGGGCTTCTTTGTCGTATGAGGTTTGTTTTCGTTTGTCAGATTGAGTGTTTGGAAGCCGTGTCAGCCTGGTTACTGAGCCGTGAAACTGCTGCTTCCTTCTCCTCAGAGGTGAGCACAGACACTCCCCAAAGACTTCCCAGACAGCATCATCTCAGCCGCAAAGCCACACTCAATACCAGTGGCGTCGCCTGGCCTGGGCCTGTGGGGCTTTAGCCCCGAATGTTGTTTCTGTAGCCCGGGACAATTCTCCCTCAATAATATAATACATTAAGCGTGCTTTACGTGAACCTCCTCATGACACAAGAGAGGACGCAGGACTGTCCCCGTGTTCAGTGAATACAACAGAGGCAAGACACCAGACCAATCGGGGGAGAGAGAGAGAGAGAGAGAGAGAGAGAGAGAGAGAGAGAGAGAGAGAGGAGAGAGAGAGAGAGAGAGAGAGAGAGAGAGAGAGAGAGAGAGAGAGAGACCCCGACCGACCGACCGGTGCCAGCAGGGACTGTGTTGTTAGCATCTGGTTAGCTAGCTGCACTAACGGACATAAGGAGCTAAAGGACTCTCTGAGTGTTTCGATCAGACATGCGGCCCCCACCTCCTCTTTTTGCGGCCCTCAGATTAATTTATAAACAACATAATTAATACAAAATATATATATATTTTTGTTTTACTTGTAATACTGATACCGTCCACTAGACTCCTAGTTACGTCGCGAACTGCGTACATGATTTCAAATACCGCAAAATAATCTGTGACACATTTGTGTGTATTGTGTTTGTTTCCCGGGGAAACCCTCACAAGAAACACCGGCTGTTGTTATGCCAGCTGTGACGTTAAGTTGCCGCTTGTAATTATGGCTTTACAAGCTTAAAAGTTGTTTTTATCATCTGAATTTGGCGAAACAAGTTTAATATTCTAAAAAGCAAGACTTTGTTTATTTGAAATCAGATGAAAACAAACTGTCACGGACCCTGCCGTGTTATCAATGATTACTACGCTTTTCATTCATAATTTCAGCGGGAGGGAGGGGGAGTGGCGCTGAGGAACAGCAGAGTGCGGGCGTGTTGACATTCCCCTTATTGTGGAGTAAGGAGAATGCAGAGACTGGCTACAAGTGTCTTAGGTTCAAGTTAGACAACTAATGTCTGGGTTAGTGTTCATGACTTCATGTGTATGTCATCTTAATGGTTAATCTCAATGCACACACATTTTCCGTGCTTTCCAATAGTTTAAAATAGTTTTATTCCACTGTTAAATAACCTGCCACTTGTAAAAATGAAATACAATTTCTGTGAACTGATATTTGTTTCGTGAGCTTATTAGAGCATGTTCCCTGAAAGATTGTAAAATGTCAATGAAGATGTCAGACTTAGTATATTTGTTAATAATTACATACAACACATGGAATTGTTGTATGTGTGACGTATTGCAAGTGAATCTGCGGCCCCCTGGTGGCCAGTACATAAATGATGTGGCCCCCACCACCATCAAAGTTGCCCATCCCTGGTTTAGATAGTTAACTTTAGTCTAAGTTATCTCAGTTGGTCTCAAACGGTTTGGTCACAAATTATTCAAAAGATTAGTTCCTCGGCACACCTTCATATGATCATTATAGTTATAAAAAAAAGAAGAGAATTAAGGAAAAAAAGTTATGAAATACTATATGGCAGTAAAACAAGAATACAGTTTGAAAGGGGAGTGATTTGTAAAATATCCATAAAGAAAAAGAAAATCTGTTTACAGTTCTGTTTCATGGGTGCTGAGAGATGTATCCATAGATCTCTTAATAATAATAATTCCTTACATTTATTATAGCGCTTTTATAATGACTCAAAGCGCTTTACATATACACACATTACACATATATCATACATGCAATGGTCAGAAACTGTGGACAATACCCACAGGAGCAAGTTCAGGTGAAGTGTCTTGCCCAAGGACACACCGGCTTCTTCATGTTGCTCTCAAAGTGCACCAGATTGTGTTACGATCTCAGGCACTTAGGATGTTGGACCCAATTGCAGACAGAGGTAAAGTATTGTAAGATACTTTATTTTTCCATGACTGGCAAAAATGAAAACCACCAAAACAAAAAATGAAGGCGCTCACGCAGTGAGGAATCAAAAACTAGGGATGTCCCGATCACCTTTTTTTCTCCCGATCCGATTCCGATCATTTGATTTTGACAATCTGCCGATACAGATTTTTCCCGATCCGATCTTTATGCAATAAATTAAGAAGAAAAAAAAGGAAAAAAGCATTCAAGTTGTCCCTTAAGGTTATTTTTTTTTATTTAAATGACAGTACCCAACTATCCAACATGGATATAGCTTCTTTTTTTCACAGCAGCATTGGATCAGTTCAGTTGTGCAGCATTGAATCAAAACAAAATAAAGCTTATCAGTGGTCCACCACAAAATAACCATGTAAACAAATTGAGTGCAGATAGTGCAGTAACAAAACAAAAATAACTCTACTGGAAAGAGGTAGCTTGACTAGCTTCACAAGTTCACATTCAGTCACAAATAGTAAAATAAAACAAAAATGTGGCTGAGTGCAGAATTATAGCCTTAAGACTAACTAGTCTAATAATAATGCAATGAACAACAGCAGCTTAACATAAATAAACAAAGTATTATAGTTACATCTTACTGGAGTAACACAATTCAATAGTAATCAGCAGCAAACCACTTATTTTTATTATTCTACAGTATTGTTGTTTTATAGTTATTTGTTAATGTAACCCAATTTGTGTTCTTTGAAATTGAAAACGATATCGCATTGTGTTTGTTACTTTCGTTGCAGTTGTAGGCTATGTGTCTTAAGTGTAATTTGTCTTGGCTTCCTATTTGTGGACATGCTTTTATTTTGAAGTAGAGGTAGCGCTGTTGACAGGAAGTTGTTGTTGCTTTGGAAACAACGTGACGGAGATTAACGGAGAAAACTAATATCTACATAATAAAGACGGAGAAAGTAAACAATAACGTTTATGGTTAAGTGTTAGCACCCCCCGAAGAGGCACAAGCTCTTATGTTGATATTGGAGATTTCAATAAATTCAAAACGGGGGGGGAAAATGAAGAAACAAACAATCGTATTAGATTGGTCGTGTTGAACGTAGCTCTGTTCTTTCCACACGCGGAACCTCCTTCTTGCAAACATTGCATCTGGCTGTTACACTGCCTTCGCTTTCAATTTTATAATACTTCCAAACTCCTGACATTTGCTCTGTCCCGACTCACCAGCTGAATGTAGCCTGTCGTTAGGTAACTGCTACTATTAGACGCTGCGCCCACTCTGTTGCCAGCTTTGAGAGAAATAAGCAACCAGGTCTGAAAACAAGCAACACATACATGATGTTGTGTAATTTTAAAAAATAAGGCCTCAGGATGACTTTACGACGTGAACATGGTCATTTTTGTTTTGTAACATTAAATAAAATAATTTTTTTAAGGATTCCCGATCCCCTTCTCCCGATCTTTTAAAAATCACGTGATCGGCTCCGATCCCCGATCGGATCGGGACATTTCTATCAAAAACCTTTCATGAGTACCAGGAGCATAGACCTTACCCTGACAATAGACCAGACGAACTGACACTGAACACTGGGAGACAGGGGAATTTAAACAGAGGGTAACTAGACACAGATGGGAACAATCAGGGGCGGGGCTGACACTGATGAGCACAGGAGACACAAGGAGTGACAGGTGAAAACAATCAGGAAATTAAACACACCAGGGAAACTAAGGACAGACATGAAAACACAGGGAAAAGAGACCAGACAATATACAGGGAGGAAAACGGAAAAACACCCACACGTAGACATAGAAACGTGACATGACATAATAATCCTGACAAAACCCCCCCCCGGATACTAGACGTCCCTAAACAAAAACAAAAAATCCAAAACGTCCAGCAGGGTGGGTGGGGGGGGTCCGGAGGACAGGCCTTGACTGAAAGCCCAGGGCACAGCAGAGGACCAGGAAGGGGTCTCGGGCGGACGGCCCGGGGGCAAGGCAGAGTTCAAAAAGGGGAACTCGGGAGGACAGCCCGGGGGCAAGGCAGAGTTGGAGGAGGGGGACTCGGGTGGATGGCCCGGGGGCAAGGCAGAGTTCAAAAAGGGGTTCTCGGGCGGATGGCCCGGGGGCAAGGCAGAGTTTGAGGAGGGGCGAAGACCACAGCTCTCAGGGGACCGGGCAGGAGACGGTGTTGACCGGACAGGAACAGGAGCCGGTGGGACAGGTGTCGGCAAGATCCCCCACGGAAGAGGACAAGGAGTTGGCAGGACCCCCAGCGAGACAGGTGATGTTGAGGCCTCCAACGAAACAGGACACGGGGTTGGCAGGGCCCCTGATAGAAGAGTAGTCGGCGGGACCCCCAATGGGACAGGACACAGGGCCGGCTAGACCCCCGGCAGGAGAGCAGTCGGTGGGACCTCCAACGGCACAGGACATAGGACTGGCAGGACCCCCGGTGGAAGAGTAGTCGACGGGACCTCCAACGGCACAGGACAGAGGGTTGGCAGGACCCCCGGCAGGAGAGTAGTCGGCGGGGCCTCCAACGGGACAGGACACAGGGCCGGCTAGACCCCCGGCAGGAGAGCAGTCGGTGGGACCTCCAACGGCACAGGACATAGGACTGGCAGGACCCCCGGTGGAAGAGTAGTCGACGGGACCTCCAACGGCACAGGACAGAGGGTTGGCAGGACCCCCCGGCAGGAGAGTAGTCGGCGGGGCCTCCAACGGGACAGGACACAGGGTTGGCAGGACCCCCGGCAGGAGAGTAGTTGGCGGGGCCTCCAACGGCACAGGACATAGGGTTGGCAGGACCCCCGGCAGAAGAGTAGTCGGCGGGGCCTCCAACGGCACAGGACATAGAGTTGGCAGGACCCCCAGCGGAACCTCCAACGGCACTTGAGTAGGGACATGAGTGGAGACTCGAGAGGAAACTTGAGATTAATTGAGAGGGATCTTGAGTGGGAACTTGAACGGAGACTCGAGAGGGGACTCGATGAGGAGACACGAGAGGGGACTCGAGAGGGAACTGAAGAGGAGACTTGAGAGGGGACTTGAGAGGGGACTTGAGAGGGGACTTGAGAAGTGTCTTGAAAGGGGACTCGAGAGGAGACTTGAGAGAGAACTGGAGAGGGAACTCAAGAGGAGACTTGAGACGGTCAGTACGACGACAGGACACGGGGAGCTGGCGTCGGCTGGAGAGCCAACAGGAGACGAGGAGCTTGAGTCGGGACTATGACTGCTGGGGCCGGTACTTGAGCCGGAACCGTCGCTGGAACTGGGACCATGGCTGTTTGGGTCAGCTCTGGAGCAGGGACCATGGCTGCATGGGCCGGTTCTGGAGCCGGAAACATGGCTGTAAGATCCAGTTCTGGAGCCGGAAACATGGCTGTAAGATCCGGGTCTGGAGCAGGGGCCATGGCTGCTGGGCATGGAACCGGAACACGGATGCATGGCTGTGTGGGATGGTACTGGAGCACAGTAACATGGCTATGTCGGATGGTACTGGAGCCGGAACCATGGCTGTTGGGCGCGGAGTGGAAGCCTGGACCCTGGCTGTGTAAGCCAAGTAATGGAGTATGGAAGCAAAGCTGCGTGGGCCGGTACTGGAGCATGGAGGCATGGCTCTTGGGGCTCGGGCTGCTAGCTTGGCGACTCTTTCTCTTAGCAGCGGCCTGAAGGCTCCGTGGACCTCCAAACGCCGGACCAGACCCCAAGAAAGGGTCAGAACATGAAGACTGGCACTCAGGGCTGCGTGAGAAAACCTTAAGCCAATCGGGCAACACGCTCCAGAGCCAGGGCTTGCGCGCAACCTTTTGACGTGCCTCCTTCAACGCAGCCTCTCTACCCCGTCTAGATGAGGCGCCTTTCCACGTATAAAAAATGTACTCCAGAGAGTATCCAAGACGTTCCGCATCAAAAGGGCTGAGTCTGCTGGGTCCATAATGGTCAGTTCATTCTGTTACGATCTCAGGCACTTAGGATGTTGGACCCAATTGCATACAGGGAGACAGAGGTAAAGTATTGTAAAATTTATTTTTCTATGACTGGCAAAAATGAACAAAAAGGTAACCACCAAAACGAGATGACAAAAAACAGAGAACAAAAAATGAAGGCGCTCACGCAGTGAGGAATCAAGAACCTTTCATGAGTACCAGGAGCATAGACCTTACCATGACAATAGACCAGACGAACTGACACTGAACACTGGGAGACAGGGGAATTTAAACAGAGGGTAACTGGTCTGGCGTGAAGGGTCTGCTTTATGCGCTCTGCACAGTAACCCTGCTGCGAGGCATACAGTGCACAGCGAACAGTTCATGAGCGTGCTCACTAGCGCATACACAGATTTAAACTATTACACAATGGCAAAGTCTCTGCATCCTATTCAAGTCAACAAACTGATGAGAGACAGTTAACAGCCTAGATTACCTGTTCACAAGGTAAACAGTCACTCCTGCACCTACAGTGGTGTAGTGGGGATTTTATGACTGGGTGGACGGGGGGAGACACTATGCACGCGCTCGTGAACTGTCAACGTCACTGTGTGTTGACCTCTGTGTCGCCTGTCAGCGCAACTTACATCGTGCCGTATTATACAATATAATAATAAAGGGCGGTGCCAGCTGTCGGCGAAGTGAGCGAGCCGATCCGGCCTTTCTGCGCGACTGTCACTGAAATGCGGGACATAGTCTCAATGTGTGGGACGCGGGACAAATCATAAAAATGCTGTCTGTGTGTGCAGTCCCGCACAGTGAGCGACACCTGGTCAGCCTACACACACACACGGTGCTGCCTCTCACACACACACACAACAAAATCATGCTTCAAATAAGTGGGGGTACGGCGTACCCCCGCGTCCAACGCCCTCACCACTGCCGCTGTACCAACACATCGATCAAACCACCATTTTAAGAAGGCAAAAAATGTAAATGAACAAAATGAACATAGATATCGACAACTCCTCTATTAAGTAAAAAGCCACATACATATTTAAAATAAGTGCTACCAAGACAAAACCTGGCCAGGCTAATCATTGACATCATTTTCCATTTGATACCATCCATACTAGCAGGTTAGGGTATATACTTTGCATCTACTCTGGAAAATAGCTTTTCAGAGAGAGAAGGCCTTTTATTCGTGGCTTTCTCTTGTGATAACTGTAGTCTGTGTTTACAGCTAGCAGTGGAGGAAGACCATGGCTACGGTCGAATAGTAAAAAAAACAAGACCCATGGTTCTCCAAACCACTATTCCTCAACCTCAGTGAGAACGTCATGGGGTTAAGGAAAGACGTGAAGGAGGATTCATCCGGACGAAGAGAATCCGACTGCACTCCGCTGTGGGATGTGATAATGATGCAGCACAGGGTGTCACTGATCTGCTGCTGTGGGCAGACTACAGGTTCTGTACAGCGGACGGCTATAAGCGCACACTCTGCCCCTGAGCTCTTATCGCGTTCATCTGGGCTTTATAAACGTGGATAACAGTGACAATATAACTTCTTTACCAAGGCTGGAATTAAAATAAAAAAGGGAAAGAGAAAGGAGATGGTTTCTCTCGCTCACCATCACCGCCCTGTCCACTCGTATTAATCAACATGAATCCCAATGACTATGAATGTATGAAACTATTTGAATACATACAACTTTATGCAATACATGGATAACGTGGGCACACACAGCTGCAACATGTTGAGTCTCAATACTAGGGATGATAATGATGGCGATGTTTAGCGTCACAATTTTGCCGATGCCGATGGCCGATGTTATTCTGTTTATAATTGGAGGATAGTGCAGACTAGGGAAGCCTATCCCTTTAAGAGAGAGGGGGGGGGTAGGTGTGTGGCATGTGTGCATGTGTGGAGAGAGTGAGTGAGTTCTTTTTACCTGGATGCCACTTCTGCTGCAACACCACATCGCCCCGCTGAGGGACTGACGCAGGAATACTGATTCTAGTTCTGAAGAATGAACGTTCAAAATATATCAGCACTCTCGCAAGTTATGGCATTTGATGTCACCTGTCCTCAGCAAGAGGACGCATCGCACATGCCCTATACAAAGGTTTATAAATGCATATATAGAAATATCAAATGAAAGTAATGGTTGAATGACACACCGTACAAAAAGTTAACTTTCAATGATATTTTCCATAAAGAACTGCATCTCAATGTTGCATGACTTTCTGTCAGCTGTGCCAGAATGTTCTATAATCCAGGTCACTGTGAGCGTTATGGAACATCTGAATTCAGACTGCAACAGGGAGGGGGGGGCCAACAGTGTGTTCGCTCTTAATCACACATCCACATGTTGAGGCTGCAGCCCCGTCTGTTCCTCCGGAGCAGCTGCAGGTTAATTGCCTTGCTCAAGGGCATCTCAACGGCAGTACTGCTCAGTTAATTCACTCCACTGCCCAGATGTATCCTGCAGGTCCAGGACTGACCTTTCGCTCTCAGCTGAAGGAGAGGTAATAATGAGGGTCTTTTAGGGGAGGAGAGGAAGTCGTTAATGACGCTGTTTCTGTGTAACTCGTGAAAAAGACTTTTAAATGGCAAACACGCCACCGTCCCATTCGTGACAACAGCTCTCTAGTGATCAGAGGCATCGGTCCTCTGACAACATGTCGTTCACTTCACGTTGCACCAGCATGTGACGCAGCGCTGCCCACGGGGCCGGTTGGATCAACACGGTTACAGGGACGTAAACAATGAGGCTGGCTCTTAAATGTGCTTTGATAAGGCTTCGTGCAGTGGGCCGGGACGATCGATGCTCAGATGAGTTGATCGAGATGAGAGGAAAGATGGCCAATAGGAGACGAGCGTCAGCACGGCACAAAAGTCAATGCCAATCTTTCTTCTGCTGCTGCATCGACCCAAACTCAGTCTGCTCATCTCTCAGCTTCTCGTAGAGCCAGCCATTCATTCATTCACACACACACACACACACACACACACACACACACACACACACACACATACACACACACACACACACACACACACACACAC